>JAWNLL010000282.1:0-197009 GCA_035042425.1 Drosophila flavopinicola | reverse complement strand
TATAGCAGCTATAGACTCATTATACTTGACGCATTAATCGTGGGTAGCAAAAGCTGTAGCGAGTATTTTCAGAGAGTATTTATTACACTTTCATTACCAGGAGTAGCTGTAACGAGTAGCTCCAACGATTAACCTTAAAGCAATTTTACTCGCTGAATTTTATGTTAGTAGCATCTTTCCAGAGTTTTAAATCGCTTCGCTATATTACCAGCAATAGTTATTGCCTTACTCGTTAGAGTACCAAGATAAGCTGCAACGAGTACAAGCAGTTAATAGGAGTTACAAGCTGGTACTTTTTTTACTCGCTACTCGTTGACAATTATTCGTATCACTATAGCTACTATAAACTCATTATACTTGATGCTTTAATCGTGGATACCAAAAGCTGTAGCGAGTATTTTCAGAGAGTATTTATTACACTCTCATTACCAGGAGTAGCTGTAACGAGTAGCTCCAACGATTAACCTTAAAGAAGTTTTACTCGCTGAATTTTCTGTTAGTAGCATCTTTCCACAGTTTTAAATCGCTTCGCTATATTACCAGCAATAGTTATTGCCTTACTCGTTAGAGTACCAAGATAAGCTGCAACGAGTACAAGCAGTTAATAGGAGTTACAAGCTGGTACTTTTTTTACTCGCTACTCGTTGACAATTATTCGTATCACTCACTCTCAATTCCCTCGCGATGGTCAAAGTTGTTGTACACTCGCCACATTTATTCGTCACTCGGTTCTTAAGGTGCCTCTCTATTAATATTACAATTACAAATATTTATAATTAAAAATTTTACTCATTCGCTGCATTCACTCGTTACAGTTTTATAAGCTCTGCAGCCGCTGGAAAACGGACGTCGATAAGAATCCTGAAACAATGTTTAATGCACGTAGCTTCTATGCGGAGCCAGCGATGCAGTCAGCCGTGGCGCACGTGCGTGCCAGCACACAAATCAAGGACCTGACCGCCCAGGATGTCCAGCTCATGTACACCGTGTGCGCATTCGAGACGGCCTGGCAGCGCCACAAGTCGCCGTCCGTCTGGTGTCGCTTCTTTGATGTGGCCGCCCTCAGCGCCTTGGAGTTTGCCGAAGATCTCGAGTACTACTGGAACGATGGCTATGGCTACGAGTTGACCCATCGCATTGCCTGTCCGGCAATCGCTGACATGTTTGCGGCCATCGAGTGAGTATATTCACATCAATGCGAATGTCAATAATTAGAACGATCCGTTGTCCGTCTGTCTGTATGTATGCAAACTAGTCCCTCAGTTGTTGAGCTATCGCAATGAAACTTTGCATAGAGACTTACTATTCAAAGGGACAGCACATTAGTCGGAACCGGCCGGATCGGACCACTATATCTTATAGCTGCCATACAACTGGAAGTTGGTCTTGGCCATATATGCCATGTTTTAAAGTTATCGCCTTCAATTTCCTTGTGCACTTGAACATCCTTATAATTCATTTATATTTCAAATTGCAAAACGTTTTAGTCGGAAAGAGCGCAGATATTCAACAAACTGGTGTTTACGGAAAAAACTAAAAAAAAACCAAAATCTTATTTTCAAAATTAAACAAAACTTAAATTTTGAATCAGTGTAAATGAATTAGAATAAAATTTATTTCAATTTTCTTTGCTAGCTAATATTCAAATTTAAGTGATAATAAAGCAATTACATAAGCGTAAAATATAAGATAGTGAAACTCATCCACAGAATCGAAAAATATATAAAAATATATATAAGCAGTCCCAGCTTTTTTTTAGATTAGATCGTAATCATTGCGAACGCTACTGAAAATCGTTATGCAAACGATTCTCAGGATTAATAAGACAAATGGAAATTTGCATAAATTGAATTGTTCTCAATTGTTTTAATATTGTTGTCGTTTGTTGTTGTTGTTGTTGTTGTTGCAGTACGCCAATGCCGCGCGCGAATGCCACATTCTACTTTACCCATTCGGGCACGCTGCTCAAGATGCTGGCCCATCTGGGCGTCGCCCGGGATGAGTGGCCGCTGACGCATAAGGATTTTGAGAGCGAGCGTCATTGGCGCACAAGTGACATCGATGCGTTCGCAACCAATTTGGCCTTTGTGCGCTACGAGTGAGTATATCCATTCCATTCGTGTGTATTAAGTACAGTGATCGCTCGCTTGTTAGACCGGACAAAACAGCGAATAGCTAACGCGATTGCAATGTTGTCCGAAATTCGGAATCTTAAGACCTATGCTGAAATTATTGAATACCAAAGAGCAAAAATGCTAGTGTTAGTATATGTATTCCTAATTCTGTGAAGTATAACAAGTAAGAGTGCTCTAGTGAACCCAGTCCTTAACCAGTCAGTGTACGTACATACAAACATACACATGCTACAAGCAGTGCGAGCAGTGCAAGCAGTTTAAGCAGTAAGCTTGCTTGCTGGAAAGTTCAATCCTTAAAAACGTCTGTGTTTATTACCCGATCTTATTGAAATTTTTCGGGCACAAGCTGGGCAATGAAATGTGTGACCAAACCAAATTGCAAGGTCATAACTTAATGCGTTTTTTGAACTTTTGGAGGGATTGGGGGGTGGTATCCAAAAAGTGAAATATTTGTAACCGTGTATGATATTCGAGAATATATATGCCAAATTTAGGGCCTCTAGCTATTATAACTTTTAAGTTATGGCCCAAAAACGCTTGTCTGAAAACGAAATGTATCGATAACTTTTGAGTTATCCGATAAAATGAAGTAAACTTGATCTGTCCCGGGACTACGAGAACTTATATTCCAAATATGAAGTCTCTAGCGCTTGTAGTCTCTGATATCTGCGTGTTCATGCAGACAGACAGACGGACGGACGGACAGACAGACAGACGGACATAGCTAGATCGACTCGGCTGTTGATACTGATCAATAATATATATACTTTATATGGCCGGAGATGCTTCCTTATGCTGATGCTGGTATAAATATTATTTATAAATTTGCGAGCAATCACTGTAATCACTCACCATAGAAACTAGAGTAATGACGATTCTTTCCAAACATTCGCAGTTGCATTGAAAAGGAGCCGCAAGTGCTGATTATGCACCAGGAGCGCGTGCTGCGCCTGCCCGGCTGTCCACAGGATGAGGATCTGTGTCCGCTGTCCACGCTGCGTCGCAACTATGCGGACAGCGTCGAGCGCTGCGACTTTGAGGCGCTCTGCCAAGCAGCCAACTGATAAAGAGAGCGCCAGACAGAGAGGGAGAGAGAGAGAGAGAGAGTTGGAGATGAAGAGAGAGGGAGCGAGATGGAGAGGGAGTGAGCTGGGAATTGGAATGGTGCTGATTGATAATGATAATGATGATGCTGCTGCTCCGCTGACCGAAGAACTATGTGAAATTGAACAGGAACCAAAGGATTCGTCGGAATTTTTGAAATTTGAATTGATGTCGAGATTAAAATGAACAGAGAGCTGTGCTTAAAAGAGTTAAAATGCGATGAAATGATAATGATGCTGCAAATAGGGATAGGGAATAGCCTTAAATGAGAGTTACACACATAACGACACAGATAGTGAAAGAAACAGAGAGAGAGAGAGAGAGGGATAGAGAGAGAGAGTAAACAAGAGTAGGCGAAAGCAGACGAGAGCAATTTGTAATGTAAAAAGAAAAAAAAAACTAACTGGAGAGTCAAAATATATGTTTATTTTGTATGCCTTATAATCAATGTGGACCATCCAATCCAACAAAAAAAAAAAAAAAAAAAACGTAAACAAAAAAAGTAAAAACGAAAATGAATAGAAAGTAAGATAGCACAAGTGAGCGTAATGGAGAGAGAGAGAGAGAAAACAAGCGTGGGCAATTGGAAGAAGAAAGAGAGCGAAAGCGTTTCTAGCCATGCCACCAACCCGCAAATTGGCTATTATGCAAATACCTAGTTATATACTATATATATATATGGATATATATATATATATATATAAACTGTACAATTCGTACCACTAACCTCTATGATTTACTCTAGATTGCTGCTAAGCTGCTAACGAAATGTTTTTCTTTGTATATTTCATGTTCTGTTGTGTTTTTTTTTCGCAAATTCAAATGGTTTTTTTTTATATATAATAATATACATACATCTTCTATATATATATATATATTTATAAAGCCTGACAAACTGCTTAGCTGAACGTAAAACCTGCTCCCGATCCTAAGGCAATTAACGCATAGTCCTTGTACATACCTAAAATATATATACATATATATCTATATATATATGTGTGTATATAGAGCAACTTATTTGTAACTATATAGACCCCTATGCTAGAATGTACTCGTATATATACATACTATATGCCTGTATTCATTGCTAACCCTACTTATCCCTACCCTTACCTTCTACCCTTCCCCCCTTTTCCATTTCCATTTCCATCCCTTTATGTTGCGCTAAACAGTTGATTTGCAAGGAAAGCTTCGTTCATTGATTTAAACCGTTTTCTTAGACTTAAGACTATGTGTAAGTGATTTTGTTTTTTTTTTCCTTGTTTTTCTTGCGCTTGTTTCAACTCTCAAAAATGTAAAAACGAAAAAAGAATAGAATACGATAATATGTTTAATAATCGAAGTTTATATTATTTATTATGCACGCCCCGCTAATAGCAAAAGCAAAAAATCAATGCAAAAGTTGTACGAAAATGAAAACAGAAAGAAAAACCGAAAACTGAAAACTGAAGTTCGGCAAAATGACGAAGCTTGAATACCCTTGCAGAAATGATCACTGTATCACTGTAATTCTTCTAGATTAACAGTCTAAATGAGCTCAAACATAATACATCTTCAACAAACTATATATTTGATTGCAATAAAAGGGGCTAAACCTATTACATAATGATCCGATCCGGTCCGATTGTCATTTGTGTACGGTTCGCATTGATCAGATAAAGATGTACTATATGAATATATAGCCTCAGCTCATTTATCAACATAACTACAACAATGTAGATAGCTTAATAATACTGCCTGCAAGGGTATCTATCATAACAACTAAGAATTCAAAATACAATCGCATAAATTACAAATAATGCCCAGTCAAAGTTAAAAGTTAAGTGTTTTGCGAGTCTCCTCCCTTTTGGACAGCAAACCGAAATAATCGCTTAAAAAAGAAAACACGTTTGTACATATAAGTATATATATATATATATTTGGTATATACATATATATATATATATATATTCAAATATATTCGCCTCAATGTCATTATATTTGTCCAATCGATGCAACAACAATAGCAACTGGAACAAAACAAAAATGCAATCCAACCAGACTGGAATTTCGAACTTTTCCAATTTGTTTCAACTACAATACAATATTCAAAGCAAAAAGCCCAAAAAAAAAAACAAAACAAAAAGAAAACAAATAAAGTGAAACGAAAATGTAACTGCAACTAGTCGCATCTACTAATATGACATCTATGACCCCCCCCCAGGGGCGTAGGCAGGATTATGTTAAGGGGGAGCTATTCAAATAAAACAAAATGTGATTTCGACTCATGGGTATGAAGAGTACTGTGTGTGTGTGCTGTGTGTGGGGGCAGGGGGTGGGGTGTTTTGGGGTAACCCCCCCGAAACTCCTCTGCCTACACGCCACTGCCACTGCCTCACAACAGTTGTCAGCAAACTTCCCGTGTTTGCACAGCGCGAGCCCTGCTAATTGGTAATTTCCTTTATTCGGAACTATCAACTTGAAGTGTGTACACACTGTATGTACTCAGCCGAGAGAGCGAGAGCGAGATAGCGAGTATCTACGGATTTATGGCAATACTGGTGTCAGTGCCTAAAGAAGACAACTGGTATATTGTATAGTTTAGTGTGTATTGTTAAGCTGTTTCAATATTCCGGATTTGTTGACCCGTTCTGAGCAATTCACGTCAGCTAAATGCATCCATCAATGCTGTTATGATTTCAAATATGTTGAACTCAATCTGGTTTTGATATGCCATCTAAAAGGCACCCATTAAGTGCTCGATCGATTTGTTGCGTATTATACTCTTTTTCGAAGAAAATAGTATATTAGGTTTGTGCAGATGTTTGTAATTCATAGAAGGAAGCGTCGGAGACCCAAAAAGTTACCTCCAGTATGCTAAGAATGACAAGACAAGTTGATCTGGCCATGTCTGTCTGTCTGTCTGTATGTATGTATGCAAACTAGTCCTTCAGTTTTTGAGCTATTGGGATAAGACCTTGCACACAGACTTATTATTCAAAGGGACAGCACATTGGTCGGAGCCGGCCGGATCGGACCACTATATCTTATAGCTGCCATACAACTAGAAGTCGTTTTAGGCCATATAGCCTATGTTTTCAAAGTTATCGCCTTAAATTTTCTTGTACACGTGAACATCCTTACAACTCATAAAGGTTAAAAATTGCAAAACAATTCAGTCATAAATAGCGAAGATATGCGTTACTAAATATTTTTAAAGAACTGGTGTATTTGACAAATAAAATCGAGTGCAAGTTAATTTTGAACAGACAATTTTTAAAGATACAAAGATATCTCCGAATTGGTCGCGGACTATAATAACGCATATGCATTAGCGTAAAAAGAAGCTAGTGAAATCGATCCACCGACTCGAGAAGCGTATAAGATCTTCGTCAAGCCGAATATAATCTATCCATACTTGTTTTAAAAGACATTGTTTGAGTATTGAGTCCAATATATATTATTTGTATCAAAGAAACGCAAATGTTTCTTGACAGCTGCTTTTTATACCCTGAACCCATTAAAAATGGGTAAAAAGGGTATAATGGTTTTGTGCAAATGTATGTAACAGGCATAAGGAAGCATCTCCGACCATATAAAGTATATATATTATTGATCAGTATCAACAGCCGAGTCGATCTAGCCATGTCCGTCTGTCTGTCCGTCTGTCCGTCTGTCTGTCTGTATGAACACACAGATATCTGAGACTACAAGAGCTAGAGACTTCATATTTGGAACATAAGTTCTCCTAATCCCGGGACAGATCAAGTTTATTAAAATTTATCGATAGCTCGTCCCGTTCAAAAGTTATCGATAAATTTCGATTTCAGACCAGCGTTTTTTGGATATAACTTACAAGTTATAAGAGCTAGAGGCCCCTAATTTGACATGTATAATCTCGAATAGCATACACATGTAACAAATATTTCACTTTTTGGATACCACCCCCCAAACCCCCCAAAAGTTAAAAAACCCATTTTTGAAGGTACGACCTTGCAATTTGGTTTGGTAACACATATTATCGACAATTGTTTGCCCCAAAAATTTCATTATGATCGGACAATAAACACAGAAGTTATTTAAGATTTAACTTTCCATTGTGTGGGGCTCAGCGAAAGAGCAAGCTAACTGCTTAAACCGCTGGCACTGCTTGTACTGCTTGTACTGCAGCCTGTGTGAGTTTAGAGTAGTACGAATGATTGTAAGGACTGGGTTCAGGGTATCTCGTAGTCGGGCACTCCCGACTAGAGCACTGTTACTTGTTTTTTTTAACAGCTTGCTATTTCTTTAAGATATTTAATCATTAGCTATATATACAGTGGATGCTACGAAACTTAAACCTCTTGGTTTTAGCAATGGTTTGTATGTAAATTGTATCAAACGAACAACTAATTATAGTTTTCATAATACTTAATCATTTTTGCTGATTGTATGCAAATTGTTTAAGCGTGATTAAATATCAAACTTATTTGTTCTTGAGTTTGGTTTGAGTTTTGTATTCGCCCACTCAAAAATCAAATTTGGTAACTGCAATTCAAAAGCTGCTGTATTAAAATGAATATGGATGCGATGCCCGAATATAAATATGATACGTATACTTGATAGAGTAACGGTAACATATGTATATTTGGTATTATATATGTACATCCATTGTTTTACGACTCTTTTATTCTTTTCGCACTTTTTTGCATGCTTTTTTTAAAAAAAGGGATTGTTAAGTAAAAACTGTCAAGTTCTCAATAGCTTGATGTGCAGATAGGGTTAGAGATCTATTGAGCATACAATCTGAATAGTTTCGTATAGCTAGATAAGTGTATACACTCAGAGAAAATCGACGTTATTAAATTATAAATCGAATTTGAATGTTAAAAAAAGTAATAGTAGAAACTCTTGAATCAAGTATTAAAAACACATTATGAGCAGTGTTGTAATTAAGCTAAATTGAAATCTTGCTAGAAATCGAGTAGTTCCTATTTGAAATACAAAATTCGAATATTGGGGATTATACAAAAATGTTTTGATATGAGAATCTCGTTGCTGGTTCTAGAATTTTTGACCATGAATGAACATGTACTTGCTTTGAGTGCAAAGTTCTCTATTTGTGTACTTAGTGCATTTTATGGGTTGTTTTAGTTATCAAAACGTCAATTTTGGGAATCATAATTATTTTTTTAATTTTTTAAAATTTTTTTTAAGGTTTTTCTGGGCTCTTTGGGTAATATCAAATAATATTAAGTGGCAACAGCTAAGTTTTTGGTTGCTTTACTTTTGTTAGTGTATCTTAGTGGTATGTGGCTCAAAGCACATTGTGTTTTAGAACTTTGTATTTATTTGCAAGCGCAGTTTTTTTTTTTTGCACAATGCTTTGTTTGTTTTGGCAAATTTATATGAAAAAAAAAAAAATGGAAACAGGTAATGATCGCTCGCGACCAGAACACTAAAACAACAATAGAGCCGAGCCAGCTAAGGAATTCAATTATTTGCGGTAGATTTGTTAGTTGTTTAGTAGCTGATGCCATTAGCGGCGGAAGCTGCAGCTTGAAAGCTTTCAGGTGCGCCGCAACAGGTACAACCCCTAAAAAGCTAAAAAAGCTGCTCGCGAGGATGCCAGCCAGAGAGGGGCGAGAGAGAGCAGAGAGAGAGAGAGAGAGAGAGCAGCAGCAGACGACGTCATTCAGCGCGCAGAAGTCGCGACGTCGACAGCGACGGCGACAGCGACGTTGACAGCGACGACGACGACGACGACGACGACGGCGACGATTCGACAACTTTGCCTGTTCCGGCAGCGGCGCCAGGCAAAAGCAACATTTGGCCAAAAAGTTTTTAGTGCGCTGTTGTCGCTGCGGTTGGCGCGTCGCTTGAACACAAAATTGGTTGCTTGTCTTTTTTTTGTCGGTCTAACTGCTCACAACAATCAAGCAAATAGCAAATAGCAGATTCACTTATCCTTAAGACAAACGCGAGTGTCTCTCTCTCTCGCTCTAGCTCTCTCTCTGTGTGTGTGTGTGTGTTTGTGTTAGTGTTAGTAATCACCTGATGCGGCGTCGCGGAAGACGTCAGCGCTATGACCTAATTTTCATTAGCGTCAGCATCAGCCTTTAGCCAGGACATCAACCCAGCCACAAACAAACATCCATCCAAAAAAAACCAATCAACAAAAGAGGATAGAGAAGCCACCCACACTCTCAGCGCACTTGCTGGGCTTCCAACCCTGTGCAATTTAAGGGTATCTGTTGTGTGTTTCTGTTTTTGTTTTTGGTTTCGTGTGCTGTGTTCTTCTGCCTAATTAGTTGAGCCCCCTGCCATGGAACAGCTGTGCTATGTGGCGCTCAGCTGCCTGCTGGCCATCGTGCTGCTCTATGGCCTGCTGGAGCTGCACTACTTCCTGCGCATGTGCCTCTGTGTGCTGCTGGCGCGCTTTGTCAAGCGGCGCTGCCACATCCTGGAGGCGACCACAGTCAATGGTAAGTGCCGCCTGCCCAGCCAGCAGCCATATCAAAGCCTATGCCCTCTAACCCGCTGCTCCCGTCTGCTAGGCGTTTGCCTGAGCAACGATGTGGACACGCTGCTGTATCACATGAACAACGCTCGCTATTTCCGGGAACTGGACTTCGCCCGCGTCGACTTCTACGAGCGCACCAAGCTGTACAGCACCATCAGCCGGCTGGGTGGCTCCGTTTTCCAGGGTGCGGCCACCATTCGCTATCGACGCTTCATACGGCCCTTTCATCGCTTCAAGATTGTCTCGCGGGTGCGTTCAAGACACTACTTTCTAATGGTTAAGTCCTTGCATGGTTCAGTTAGGCTTATAGTTAGCCTCAATCCTTGCAACACAAAGCGGGAAAGCTTTGCTCCCGACTCCGCCCCCTGTCTACGCCACTGGTTAAGGGTCCAACTCAATTTCCGGGATAACAAATGTTTAGTTTCTTCGAAGTACTTTTCGACTTTCCAACTTATTTCATATTTAGTAGTATACTAGAACTTAACTCAAGTCCACAATATCTTAAAGTTAGACCAAGCTTGCTATCTATATATTTTATAATATAAGAAATATATATTTTAAGACCAAACAAATATTCAGACTTTGAAAATTTAGAAAACATGCCGATTTGTGCTTACATCACCTTCACACGTCTTCCTGCAGGAATTTCTTCTCTATAAGTCTTAACTCCTCCATACAATTAACCTCTAAAGACAGCCAAAAGTTCCAACATTTTAAATATTTTCAAGTTAGATTTTTGGAGGCTATTTCTACGTTATTAATGCTTTCAGAGTTTAGAAACAAACGGATTTTTTTCCTTGCACATGTCAGAGGTTATTTCTATGAAGTCATTACTTTGGCTTAGATTGTTAGCTTGATTAGTTTTTCCGAAATCGTATATGACATCCTCAGAAACGACCTTTCAAGCTTAAGCGATCACAGCTTGTAAAATACTAATCACATTTTAAAGTATAATCCACATGTCGAACAAAGTGGAATATAAGTTTTGACTGGGTGATAAAGTTGATCCCTATAAGCTCCTCGTTCAGCTTTTCTCTTTCTCTCTCTCCCTCCCTCTCCAGCTCTTTCTTTCCTTTTTCCTTCGCTACTTGTTCCTTGTAATTTTTAAGATATTCGTTTTATTTGATCTTTTCTTTACTGTCAAAAACTTACATTTATTTGTTTGGGTTGCTCTTAACTTAGGTTTCTAACTTAACTTGAACTTTTTTTATGCAATTGCCATTTCCTAAAATCTTTTATAATATTCATCTTACAAATAGGAGCTTCCAGGAATTCAAATATGCATAAACATAAACATCAAAAATTAGTTGAAAAAATGACAAACTTGATACCAGTTTAGAAACCGAATATATATTTAGAGTATAGTTTTTATAGTAGAAAACATTATGAACATAAGCGCCAGAAGACATGAAAGATATGAAGGTAAAATAAGTTCTGAAATCAGATCGGTTTGACTTTCAGAGTGTTCACTGTATTAATTACTTAATTTGTAATTGAAAGTTTAATTTGGCTTCAACTGTCAACTGTCACTAATTAATTTATTTATATAATGTCGACTAAAAGCAGTCCACAGAAGCAAAGTTAAGAGTGTAAATTATCTGGGGATATTTCGCAAGAAAATAAATAAATAATTGGCAATAATTAGTGAGTTAATTGCAAGCTAAATAATATAAAATATAGTTTACTAATATAGAAAGAGAGGACTCGAAAATGTCAATGCAAGGAATAGTTAGTAGTAGGTAGCAGGAGGGATAAAGTTAGGGATACGTCTTAAAGGAACAGAATATATAATTTGGTAGTAATTTAACTAGAAACATTATTAAAGATTAGATCAAGTCATAATAAAAACTAATAATAATCCATTTTTGATTGATAATTATCAATGCTGGAAAAATATGGTCTTATTCAACAATCAAAAAAATAAATCCCCAACTGCACATGCATGGCTCCTTAGTAATCCTTCTCGTTTCCTGCATTCGCAGATCATCTACTGGGACGAGCAGTCGCTGTTCATGGAGCATCGCTTCGTGCGTCCCTCGGATCAGTTCGTGCACTGCATCGTGATCTGTCGCCAGCGCGTCATCGATGTCTCCATGGACACCGTGATGGCCGAGCTGCTGCCCAAGACGGCAGCGACGCCGCTGCAGGCATCGCGGCACACGCTCAGCTCCACGGCCAGCCTGCAGCCGGCGGGCATGGGGACGACGACGATGACGGCGACGACGACGCTGGAGGCAGCAGCAGCAGCAGCAGCAGCTGCGGCAGCTACTACAGTGACAGTCGGCGGAGGAGCCGGCGGCGGTGGAGGTGGAGGTGGTGCATCCCAGGCGGAGAACGGACATGTGGCGGCGGCGTTTAGTGCCAAATTGAAGCCGCCGCTGCCGCCGGAGTTGTGCAAGTGGATCGAGTATAATGACATGTCCAGCAAGAATCTGCGCAGCGGCTGCTGACCGACTTAAGACACTCTAGCTAAAACTGTGGAAGCCCGTTTCCGCCTAACCATTTATTGTTGTTGTATATTGTAATAATGTATGCGTTTTTTTTCTCCATTTTTTTTCTATGTGTGTGTGCGTGTGTGTGTGTGTGTGTGTGTGTGTGAATTGTTGTGAACTGTGTAAATGTTGACGAGTGCTTTGAGCTTAGCCTTAAGTCGTCTGTATCTAAATGGCCTAGCCGTAAGTGCACCTAGCCGAAATCTATGTAATGACAACACCACTACTAATAACTAAAAACTGCAACTAAAACTGAAAACTACCACTAATAACCCATAATTACGTGATCTGTGCGTGTGTGTGTGTGTGTGTGCGTGTGTGCGCTAGTCTAGTAAATATGTGCTTAGATGTACCAACTTGTACAATTGCGCGTTTTACTGCCTCAACAAATTGGGGCTCAACAATTGATCTCACGTGCGGCCAGAGTGGGGGAAAGGAACATCCCTCCCCCACTCTCACAAAAGGAAAAGGGAGCATCCCTCCCCTCACTCTCACAAAAGGAAAAGGGAGCATCCCTCCCCCCACTCTCACAAATGGGAATGGATCATCCCTCCCCCCACTCTCACAAAAGGGAAAGGAACATCCCTCCCTCCCCTCCCCCCCCACTCAGACAACTAGCAGTGCTGTAAAGCACTTTGTTATAGTGTGTGCCTGGAAAGTATTTCGATTGGGATATATGTAGGTAACTCAAATTCGGTTTCAACAAATGCAGTGTTGGAAAATGCCAGTGAGTCAAGAGTCTGTGTTATTCATCCTCACAAGTGCAGTGCTGTAAAGTGCTTGTTATTTGTGAGGCTTGCCTCAATTTGGGCTACGTGCAATTATGAATAATAAGTATAATCTCAATATTGTGGACACCCGATAATACGGACACTCAATTACTTCCTCTGTAAACCATCCGAACTTTTAATTTGTTATTTGATTATTGTTTATTAATGGCCAAAATTGCCTCGAGAGCGAAAATCGGATCAGTTTAGATCAAAGTTTAGACAGGTTTAAGTCTTGTAAGAGTGTTTTAAGACTTATAATATCTTGATTTTGAATAGAAAATCCGAATCGTTCTAATCCAAGTTTCAATCGAGTTTTGTATGTCTCGGTAATCCGATTTTTCAAACAGAAGCCGGACACTATTTGAATGGGCTAGCGAGATTAAAAGGCATATTCATTATTAAGGACCCGTTTGAATTTGTCGTCTCTTTTAAAAATGTGAAAAATCAATTGAACTATTTGCAGCTGAATCAAAATGCCGATACAAGCGAAAAACGTTTGCTTAAAAGTGACATAATCTGAATTAATCAGCTAGTTATATACTTATACCTAGGATCATATTGCCTTAGCACTTCTCTGCGGCATGTTAATTAGCTAGCGGCACTAAACTATGGCTGTAGTTATACAAATAGTAAAAATGACGTTACGCCCATTGGCTGATCATAATTATTAATTAAGCGATTAGGAAGTAAATAGCTGCCAAGCACTAGAATACTCAATGGCAAGCCTTTTTTGGTCGATTTCAATGGCGTTAGACCAGCTGCAATATACATATGTATATATAGATACAATTGCACATCTGTGTAAAACCGGTCAAAAAAGAGCGCGCTGTGAGAAAGTGTGAAGTGTGTAAACAAACTTTTCCACAAGTCATCCGGCAACAAGGTCGCGCTTAGCAACGCTCGCAACAATGTAAACAAACTGTAAATGGCCAGTGAACACAATGTTCACTCACAATGACGTTCATCTGCCCACTACACAAACACAAATCCTCAAAGTTGCATAGAACAAATAATCTGTTGCCAATTGTCAATTGGTTCTCAAGTGCTAAATGTTAAGCCCTTAATTCGCAATCATTGACATTTGGCGTGCGTCATCGAAAAAGTGGAAAAGCTGCGAACCAACGGTCAAATCGATCAAATGCAACTGCAGCGCAGAGAGAGAGAGAGAGAGAGCGAGAAAAGAGAGAGAGAGAGAGAATAAAGGAACTATGTGCTTAGCACTTAGCAAAATTTAAAAGTACATTTTAGCCATATGAGCTAATATTATTTATTTACTAAAAAAATATAAAGCAAAGTGTCATGAATTGAATATATATATAGATCCTTAACTATACAGTTAAAGCTCGAAAATTAGAATTTCTGAACATTTTTGTTTGTGCCACATGAACTACTTTTCATTATTTGCATAAATTTCTATCTTTGTCGCTTATTTTCATATTTTTTTCTTTAAAATTTAGTAAGACTTAAAAACAAATATTAAAAACATTCGAAAATAACATTTTTTACTTATAATTTGTGCCCAATGTGAATGTTCTAATATCTAAAAGTTCAAATATTCGAAGGCTCTAATTTCCGAGCGTCTATTCTATTTTGTTATTTTTGTAAAAATATTTAGTATCTACTTTTAAGGGTTTTTATACTCTTTTCGCAGAAAATAGTATATTAAGTTTGTGCTGAAGTTTGTAACGCATAGAAGGAAGCGTCAGAGACCCCCAAAAAGTTACCTAAGTTACCTTACAAGACAAATTGATCTGGCCACGTCCGTCTGACTGTCTGTCTGTCTGTCTGTATGTATGCAAACTAGTCCCTCAGTTTTTGAGCTATCGCGATGAAACTATACACAGAGACTTATTATTCAATGGGACAGCACATTGGTCGGAGCCGGCCGGATCGGACCACTATATCTTATAGCCTAAATTTCAAATCGATTGAGTTATAAACTCCAGAGATATGCGTCATTAAATATTTCGGTGGTGCAGTTGGCAGAATGAAAATTGCCTAATGGTTCGAAAAGAGTACAAAATCTTTGGCACGCCGAAGATAATCCTTCCCACTCGTTTCTATTAGATTATAGACTTTGTGGATGGTCATATCTAGTCAAAAGCTTTAATTTACAATAAACTGTACCGTAGGTACTTGAAAGTCGTAACTTTCAGAATTTTTTCACTAATTTTAGCTGCATCTCAAATTTCTGCTAGCATTTGGTAATACAATTTTTCCAAAATTAAAAACGTTCCAATTCGCAAGCGACAACTGTATTATATTCATATGCAAATCTACAAAATATTGCCAGCCCCAAATCTAATGATAAACGACTTCCGCCAAATTCCATTTGTGCAGTGTGTGATGATTCTGTGTCTTTATACCCTGAACCCATTAAAAATGGGTAAAAAGGGTATTATGGTTTTGTGCAAAAGTATGTAACAGGCATAAGGAAGCATCTCCGACCCTATAAACTATATATATTATTGATCAGTATCAACAGTCGAGTCGATTTAGCCATGTCCGTCCGTCCGTCCGTTCGTCTGTATGAACACGCGGATATCTGAGACTACAAGAGCTAGAGACTTCATATTTGGAATATAAGTTCTCGTAGGCCCGGGACAGATCAAGTTTATTTCATTTTATCGATAACTCATACCGTTTAAAAGTTATCGATAAATTTTGATTTCACGTTTTTATGACATAACTTCAAAGTTATAAGAGCTAGAGGCCCCAAATTTGGCATGTATAATCTCGAATAGCATACACATGTAACAAATATTTCACTTTTTGGATACCACTACCCAAAAATCAAAAAATGAATTTTTGAAGGTACGACCTTGCAATTTGGTTTGGTCACACATATTATTGACAATTGCTTGCCCCAAAAATTTCAATAAGATCGGACAATAAACACAAAAGTTATTTAAGATTCAACTTTCCATTGTGTGGGGCTCAGCGAAAAAGCAAGCTAACTGCTTAAACCGCTTGCACTGCCTATACTGCTTATACTGCAGCATGTGTGTGCTTAGATTAGTATGAATGATTGTAAGGACTGGGTTCAGGGTATCTCGTAGTCGGGCACTCCCGACTAGAGCACTCTTACTTGTTGTTGCTGTTATTGCCATGTTACTGCTGCTGCCTCTGAAATTCTCTCTCTCTCTCTATGGTAAATCGTTGTCCCATTCATTTTGTCAAGCAGCATTGAACGTCATTTGTTAGAATGCTTTCAACGTTAGTGCACGCATTGGGCACAAGCTGTTTTGTGTCGTGTGTGGGACACAGAATGAGGGCTTCACCATGAACTTGAGACTTGCAGCTCAACAGTTGAGTGCAAGCGGTTGCAACGTGTGTGGGACCCAGCAGAACTTGCCCGATTGGGGCCTCACCCTGAACTTGAGACTTGTAGCTCAACAGTTGACTGCAAGCGGTCGCATCGTGTGTGGGACCCAGAAGAACTTTGCCCGATTAGGGCTTCACCATGAACTTGAGACTTGTTGACTGCAAGCAGCTGCAACGTGTGTGGGACCCAGAAGAACTTGCCCGATTGGGGCCTCACCCTGAACTTGAGACTTGTAGCTCAACAGTTGAGTGCAAGCGGTCGCATCGTGTGTGGGACCCAGCAGAACTTGCCCGATTGGGGCTTCACCATGAACTTGAGCCGTGTGCGCTAAGCATGGTCATGGCTGACTTCAAGCTCAACAGTTGAGCGCGCGCGCCGGCTCTCTCTCTCTCTCTCTTCTGCTCTCTTTATGTCTTGTACGCTCTCCTCGCGGGCCACTTTCGTTTTTGTCTTTGGCGCCTGAGCCGCTTTTGTTGGTAGCGCTATCTTCGCATCAGTTGCGTTCGCTCGCTTGCCGCCAGCAGTTGATCGCATTCGTCAGCTGTCAGCCCACGGTTATCGACTATCGATTATTGCGCTGCTTATTGTTGCGTATGTGAATAGCATAAGACCACTGAGTAAGTACTTATTTGCATGCGCTTAACATGAATACTCTGCATATTCAAGTGTTGACGAAATTCGCGGCCAGGGTTCAATGCATCTCATTGACACCGTCGCACAGTCGCATAAATCAAGGTACACATATACGAAAAACTTTCGCTACTAACGGGTTTTCCCCCCGTCCGCCAAACAGACAGCCGAACGAGCTCAAGTCGCGATGTCACTGCTGGTGGTGCTGCTCATTCTGTACATCATCTGGGATGTCAACTACTTCATACGCTGCATCTGCACAGTGCTGGCGGGTCGTCTGTTCCAGGGCAAGCGCAAGGTGACGGACACGACAACGATTTACGGCCTGTGCACCTCCCAGGACGTGGACATCTTCCTGCGCCACATGAACAATGCGCGCTATCTGCGCGAACTCGACTTTGCCCGCTTCCACTTCTATGCGCTGACCAATCTCTATGAGCTGGTGCGTCAGCGGGGCGGCGGAGCCGTTCAGGGCGCCAGCAGTGTGCGCTATCGTCGCACCATACCCATCTTCCATCCGTACAAGATCCAGACGCGGCTCGTCTGGTGGGACGACAAGGCCATCTATCTGGAGCAGCAGTTCATCACGCTGGCCGATGGCTTTGTGCGCGCCATCGCCATGTCCAAGCAGTGCATCACCAAGTGCAATGTGAGTGAGCTGCTCCAGACGTATCCGGAGGCGGCCAAGCGGCCAGAGATGCCCGAGGATCTCAAGCTCTGGCTCGACTCCATCGAGGTGTCCAGCCAAAAGTTGCGCAAAGAGAAATGAATTCAGCTCCATGGATCGTCGTTAGCATCTCTGCTCGTGCGCATCTCTGTTGCTTCTCTTCTTTCATTCCCTTTCTTTGCTATCTTTGTTTTGTAAGCTGCTTTTTTTTTGTATGGTTTATTTGCATAAATATAGAAATTTTATATACATACATATATTTTTGTATGAGGCTAAAGTTTTGTGTTTTTCTTTTTCGTGCTGGCAAAAATGGCGTAACGTAACGTCATAAGTCACGTAACGTATATTCAGTAAATATATACACAAATACATTTAATTAATGATCATAATAGTTGGGTAACTAACTTACGTATAGCGCTTGTAGTTACGCAACGTAATAACACTGCGTAAGAAACGTAAGGTAAGCAACTTTTTTATACTTTTTTCGAAGAAAATATGTAGTATATTAAGTTTGTGCTCAAGTGTGTAACGCATAGAAGGAATCGTGGGAGACCCCAAAAGTTACTGCCAGTATGCTTAGAATGACAATACAAATTGATCTAGCCATGTCCGTCTGTCTGTCTGTCTGTCTGTCTGTCTGTATGTATGCAAACTAGTCCCTCAGTTTTTGAGCTATCGTGATAAAACTTTGCACAGAGACCTATTATTGAAAGGGACAGCACATTGGTCGGAACCGGCCGGATCGGACCACTATATCTTATAGCTGCCATACAACTCGAAGTCGGTTTTGGCCATATATCCCATGTTTTTAAAGCTATCGCCATGAAACTTTGCACATATACTTATTATTCTAAATGACAGCATATTGACCAGAGCCGGGCGGATCAGGCCACTTTATCTTTAAAAAGAATAATATAAATTCATTAGATATCAATTCAGAGAAAAAAAAAAAAAAATCGAATTTTTAAAATTGTCTAAAAGAATTGTTAGAAAAGAGTATGAAACCTTCGGCACGCCGAAGATAATCTTTTCCAGCTTGTTTTTAGTTAGCAATATACCCTGGATCCATTTTTAAATTTACATTTAAAATATAAAATGTTTATAATTTTACAATAAAGTTTTTTAACGTAAATTTGTATTAGTTTCAAGTAATTCTCCTGTGTTGACTGCTTTCTTAGTAAGTCGAAAGTAAATAAATAGCTAAAGTCACGCTACGTTACATTACGTAAGCAACTTCTTGCAGTCTTAACCGTTATGTAACAGCTGCGCTACGTAATAAGGTTAAGTCAGCAAGAGTAAGCAAACAACTTTGTCTTACGTTATTTTAAATTATGCGCCCAATTAGTACAGTTACTTTCAGCTCACACACACACACACACACACACACACACACGCATGAGCAATAGTGCTGTGTTAGCTTTTAAGCTCACAAGAAAAACATAGCGCATAAAGCTTTGCAAGCAAACTTGCTTTAAAACAACACAAATTTAACATACACATGCAATTTGTGTTAAACAATATAACAATTATAGCTATTAGTTTAAGTACACAGTATTTGCAAGTCATATCCACATCAGCATATTAATGCTGAAATTGAGTCTATCTTGCATTCTATTTCCACATTACATGCCATAAAAGCTATTAGTTACATCTACTAGCTTTAAGCTTTCGCATAAAGCTTATCGAATAAGTGGATAAACGCCAAGTTGTCTATTAAATTAAGTACGACTTCCGTTTACATGTCGTATGAGCGACATTTTCAAATTCTTTAACCTTAAAACTAAAAAGTTGAACAGAGCTTTGCGACAAAGTCGTAATTATGTCTAAGTTTCATGTTATCTCTATAGTATGCATATTAGACAAAGGTGTTATCAATTGAAAAGTCAATGTTAATTAAATTTTACGTATGATTGATTTTTTTCCGAACTTTTTTATTATACTAAAAAAAAATGTCCCATATGAGTTTAATATTATTTTTTATTTTTCTAGAATCTTGAGCTTTAAGCTGAATTGTGACATATATAGATACAGTTTCTTAAAAGAAATAAATTTTGGGATAGTTTTTCTTTGGCGTTTTTTTCGGGTAGTTTTTTTTCTGTAGCTTAATTATTTCTTTGAAATGTAAAACATATTTGCTAACTTAGTATGTATTTTTAATATTATTATATAGTATTCATAACTGATATGAATTTGCCTGTTTTGACAGTTAACAGTCAATACTAAATAAATAAAATCTGCCAGCCGCATTATCTATAATTATTTATATTTTAGCATCTCTCTTAGGATTACACTCTTATATTTTTTGTACACCAACAATGCTCGATTAATTGATGCCTTGTTGCGCATGGGGCGTATGCGCGATTTATTTGTTCTTTAATAGCTTCTTTATTTGTGCAGCCCTGCAAAATAGATCGCGTTGATCAGTTTGTAGGCCTCTTTTCTTAATGGTCGCTTCTTTCTTTTTTGTTGTGCTTGTTGTTGTTGTTTGTATTTGGAAATGTGGATCAAAACGTGACACTGAAATCTAAACATAAATCTCATTCATAAGCAGGCAGGCAGAGCCACGCCAATAACGGCCAGCGAAGAGCGACGAGGAAGAGAGACAAAGAGAGAGATTGCAATACTAGTGCCAGCCACTCTCCTCGCCTCACCTCACCTAACTCACCTCCCCTCCCCCTACACCCAACCATAACATTATGGCAGCAGCAGCTGCATGCAGACATCAACAACAACAACAACAACAACTAAAGCAACAGCTTCGTCGCTCTTCGCTCGTCGCTCGTCGTTCGTCGTTTGGCGCTCGTGCGCGTCTAGCTCGGCTCCGGATTTTGCGTTTGTCGCCGTCTTCTTGACTATTTTTAACAGCGACTGCGGAGAATTTTCGGTTTTCGGTTTTCAGTTTATTTTGAACAGCCGCTGCGAGCGCATAGAACAACAACAACAACGCGCGACGAGGCAACTGAGCAAAAAACATTGAAAATAAAACAACGAAACGATTTGAAAAAGTAAAAAAAAAACAAGAAAATAAATAAGAATACAAATATATATATAATTAAAGCAAAACGTATTTTTTTTATGTAAATACATAATATATATAAAAAATACATATAAGTGAGCACAAACGTCGCAGTGCTGTAAAAAATAAATCCAATTGTTATATATTTATTTTATTTTATTTTTTTAATGTGCGCGTTTGCAAATTTGTGTTAAAGGATAAAGCCAAGTGCGCTTCCAGGAGTTTGAGAGCATTATAATAATGTATGTGTTTTGTTTTTTTGTTTGTACTCAATGTATATATAAATCTGATTGTTATAGAGAGCTGTTGCTTTTCAGTCTGCATTTATTATTTTTGATGAGCTTGAAGTTATTGCAGCTCTATGGCATATGTATATGGGGGTATTACTAGTATTGTGCACAACAATAATAAAATAGCAGCTAGCGCAGTTTATTGACAGAAGCAGCAACAACAACAGCAACAGTCGCACAAAACCAGATTGCCAGCAACAAAACAACCAAAACAACTTGAAGTAATTTGCAACTGAAAAGAAATGCCGCAAAGGGGCACAGGGGGAGGGGCTGGGGAGGGGCATCGGGGGAGGCGCAACTCAAAGCCGGATAGATGCATAGATTGGCCCCTTTTAGTTCCCCACTCCCCTGTCCGAAGACCCCACAATCGCCGCAAAAAGAGAAAACTTTTCGTTAACGCGACACTTTGAGCAACAACAGCAACAACAGCAACAGCAACAGCAACAACAACTTTGTTGGCTGGTCAAGCGTCAGTGAAAATGCTGCAAAATGTTGTCTTTGCGCCAATGGGCAACTGTTGGCCATGAAAAGCGGACAGCAGCAACATTATCAATAGCAGCAGCAACGCCAGCAACAATAACAACAACAGCAATTGATTTAGTCTAGCGCTCAAGCTGCAGCTCACTCAAAGTTGAAGAG
This sequence comes from Drosophila flavopinicola, assembly GCA_035042425.1. Lineage (NCBI taxonomy): Eukaryota > Metazoa > Arthropoda > Insecta > Diptera > Drosophilidae > Drosophila > Drosophila flavopinicola. The sequence continues at coordinate 175,460 of JAWNLL010000282.1, read as the reverse complement.
CAACAACAGCGGCAACATTGATCATACAAGTCGCCAAATCTGGAATATCACTTACATCCTTATCATGACTTCGCTTACTAATCAAAAAACTATCAGCCAGCTGTCTAAGTCAAGCACAACAGCAGCAACTTAAGCTACACAAAGAACAACAGCAGCAACATAAGCTAGAGATGCAACAGCAGCAACATCTTAGGGCTTGCAATCTTTCATTTTAACACAGAGCAACATCAGCAACATCAGCAACATCAACAACAGCAGCAATACAAGCAGCAACAGCAGCAACATCTTGAATTGGCTTGACCCAATCGCTCTTACTCAAGAGCAACAGCAACAGCAGCAACAACAGTAGCAACATAAGCAATAAAACAGAAATATAAGCTATAAACACCGCAGCAGCAATACCTTTAAGCTTCTAATCTTTCATTTTAACCCAGAGCAACATCAGCAACACAATCAATACAAGTACCAACAGCAGTTAGATCATTTATATCCTTAGCAACAGTTGCAATAAGCTTAGCATTAACATCAGTAATAGCAACAGCAGCAACATAAGCTATAAAAGCAGCAATAGCAGCAACATAAGCTTAAGATGCAAAAGCAGCAACATCTTGAATTGGCTTGATCCAATAGCTCTTACTCAAGAGCAACACCAACATCAGCAACATATTTTCTTAGTCAGACCTAATCGCTCTTACTCAAGAGCAACAGCAGCAACAACAGTAGCAATATAAGCTATTAAAGCAGCAATATAAGCTTAAAACACAGCAGCAGCAACATCTTAAAGCTTCCCATCTTTCATATTAACCCAGAGCAACAGGCAGCAACACTAGCAATACAAGCAGCAACAGCAGTTATATCATTTATATCCTCAGCATGACTTGCCTCAACCCAAAGCTGTCAACCTGCTTTATCAAAGTACAGCTCAGCAAAGTCACATCAGCAATAGCAGCAGCAACATCAGCAACATATTGTTTTAGTCCGACCCAATGGCTCTTACTCAAGAGCAACAGCAACAGCAACAACAACAGCGGCAACATAAGCTATAAAATCAACAATAACATCTTGACTCACACCCTGCAATCTTCCATTTTTGTGCGAGAGCAACAGGCAGCAACACCAGCAATACTAGCACTTTCCTCAGCTGCCAGACCTCAAAGCAACTACAGCAGCAACATCGGCCAGAGTTTCAGCAATATCAGCAAGATCAGCACTTATCTCGGCCTAGCCCATTGCCCAAATCTCTGCCCCTCCTGCCACGCCCCTCTTACTGGTCAGACCTCTAGCTAACCCTTTGGCTAGCAGCTGCGACCCATGAATTGGACAACGCTTCAAATGGGCAATTTTCCAGTGTGCACATAAATCACTCTCGCACATCCGCACACACACACACACACACACACACTTAAAGCACTGTGGGCAGCAGCTGTGGGCGTGGCATCAGCAGCAGCATCAGCAGCAGCATCAGCAGCAGCAAGTAAATCGCAAATTTCCAGCGCCAAATGGCATTAAGTCCATTCCGTTATTGAGTTAAATTGGAAAATAAGCGAGCGACAGTTACAGTTGTTGTTGTTGTTGCTGTTGTTGCTGTTGTTGTTTTTGCTTTCGGGGCAGCAATTGTTCGCACTTGGGCTCTGTCCCCCAAAGGCAGGCCTCGCATTATTTGCAACTATTTCATTATTTCATCATCATCATCATCATTATCATTATCATCACTATAGTTATCGTTATCGGCATCAGGGTTAGGCTTTGTTTCAATTGTGGCTGCTGCTGCTGCTGCTGTTGCTGTTGCATGCAACACTAGTTGCTGCTACTTCTTCTTCTTCTTCTTTCAGTCTGCAAATTGATGGCGCGTGCTCAGTGTTGTCTACCCCCTTCCTCTCCTAACAACAATAACAACAACTGATTGAAACTTTGCCCTTGTCTGACTTCTTCTATGATATATGTCTGACAACTCTGAGTCGCTTTCTGCATTGTAAATTGAGAAAAATCCGATAAGATTCGTATTTTATAAGGAAAGTTGTTTGATCTACTAAACTACTTTTGATTCAGAAATGGCAATTGTTGTTCCATTTTTATGTTTCTCAAACAATCCATTATCTATGATATGTTTTAAACTTAAACTTCTTTTCTAGAGTGTACTAAATCATGGGAGAAGGGATTTTCAAAATGGTTCACCAAAATTCTTTAATATTGTAAGACTATTTCTATATCTTGGCTGGTATCTCAAGACTTTAAATTATATCTTGTGTCTGACATAAGTCCTAACCTCACCTAACTATATATACTCTACTTTATACTAAATTATTGTGTTCATGTTCAAATTGCTTAATTTAGAAAAGTCTATCTACAAGTTAGACTTTGCTTTGCTATCTCAAGTGGTCGAATTATGGCTTATGTTAGCTTAACTGTCTGATATCAATTCTAACCTCACTTAACTACACATGTGAACTGAGCTAGTTTCAGTTAGTGTTGCATAACATCAAGAAATGCACAAATAGTTCAGTGTTTATAGAACTTTATTCCATAAATTCCGGTTTTTTTCAATGACTTTCAGCTTTAAGCAATCATTTCTTGAATTATAATTATTAATACTATGTGCACATACATTATTTCAACAGCTCCAATCTTAATAATATGTCATTATATCATATCTATTATCGTATCTATATTGCTTCTAAATAGTATGTCATTCTGCAAGTGAACGTAACTTGAAACCATTCTTTAAAAAAAAGACACTTGATTTGTGTGTGTGTGTTTTGTTTTTTAAATATGTGCATAGATATTACAGGAAAATACCAACGACAACCTGTTGAATGCTGTTCACATCGTGTTGACAGCTTTGCAATTTGCAATTTTCAATTTGCATTTTTTATGCTTGAATGTTTTTTCAACATGTTTTTCTCAGGCCAAAGCCACGGAAAATCGCATGTGCATAATTTGAGAATTTGACAACGACAAAGGTTTGGAAATGCATATACCCTGTAGTAGCGATGCGAGGGCGTAACTGACTTGATAGTAGTTGTTATAAGTTGCTTTAACGAAAAAGTCTTGTGAGGCACTTTACAAAAACATTGATGATAAAAAAACGGAGTTATTAGTCTTAGAATGGAAGTACTTTAGCTCTACTCAGGGAAAAACCATGTTCTAAATTCAAGTACAATCATATCATATATATTTCCTTCTTGGCTATTCTGAAATATATACAAATGGTGCTTCATTTGAAAATCGAACATTTATGTTAGACTACATAAGTAAAATAGTATTTTATGCAGATTTGTGCTAAAAAATAAGCTACTAATATAAGTAAAAACCAAAGGGAAAGGATTATCTTCGGCGTGCCGAAGATTTTATACTCTTTTCGAACCTTTAGGTAATTTTCACTCTGCCAACTGCACAACCGAAATATTTAATGACGCATATCTTTGCTTATTATAACTCAATCGATTTGAAATTTTAAACATTGATGGGTTATAAGGATGTTCACGTGTACAAGGAAATTTAAGGCGATAGCTTTGAAAAGATCGGATATATGGCCAAAACCGACTTCAAGTTGTATGGCAGCTATAAGATATAGTGGTCCGATCCTTCCAGTTCCGACCAATGTGCTGTCCCTTTGAATAATTAGTCTCTGTGCAAAGTTTTATAACGATAGCTCATAAGCTGAGGGACTAGTTTGCATACATACAGACAGACAGACAGACGGACATGGCTAGATCAATTTCTTTTGTCATTCTAAGCATACTGGCAATATTTTTTGGGGGTCTCCGACACTTCTTTCTATGCGTTACACACAAACTTAATATACTATTTTCTTCGAAAAGAGTATAATTAGATTTTTGGGTATTGCATTTTCTGATTTTGACAATGCTTTTACAAAATTCTCAATTTATTTTCTTAGTGAAATAAAATAAGCTTCATGATAATGAGAAACTTACTTAGTTGTGAGTCTAAGCTTACAATGGTTCGGACATATCAGTGACACTAAAATAATATGTATATTGCCTATACAGTTAGAATATGTGTTTTAAGACAGGGTGTCTCAAAGCCAACCGACTTGGACAGTAACGTGTTTTTTTTTGTTCCTTAGCATATTTACGAATTAAAGTTAGTTTCACTGAGCAAATCAATTGCATTGGGGTCAGCTGTGCTTGGACTGACCTACGGCACTCGGGCAAAGGGAGAAACGAGATGCAGCCTAGAGAAAAGCGAGTAAGCAACGAGTAGGCAAATAGGTTTTCGGATCTAAAACAGCCCCCCACTAAGCCAAAGCCCCACCACTCCCCCACCTCCCCCACTGGGCTATGCCGCCCCCAACCTGTTCCATTTGCTTTTGTAATTTGAGCTGCTGGAGAATTTCATAATAATCGCATTTGTTGTCGCTGCTCTGCTTGTTGCTATTGTTGCTTTTTGCAAGTCGTAAATTTATTAAGCTATACGGGGGCAAAAAAAACACAAACATTTTGTTACATATATGCAACAGCTGCAATTTTTGCGGCTAGCCAATTGCTTGACATATGTACATATGTATGTATGTATTTATGTATATATGTATATATGTACATATATTCATCCCCCGCTGACAGAAAAACACTTATCCAGTTACATGGCGCAAAGGAAATACAATGGACAAATAAAACAAACAACACACAAAAAAGATGAGAATAATTTGTTGAAATTTATGAATTTGAATTTATTTATACATAAGCACACACACTTGCGTCGCTTTTGTTGGTGTGTTTGTGTGTGTGATTTCCGAAAAAGCGCGCATTTAATAGATACAAATGTATCTAATGAATGCAGCGCAACGTTCGTCTGCCCTCTTCATTTATAATATTCCCCGCAGTGCGTGATTTATGATTTATGCTCTCTCTCTCTCTCTCTTACTCTCTCTCTCTCCCACTTTCTGTCTCTCACTCTCTCAGTTGGGAGCTCCCAGAAGATGGGCAACGCCGGCTACACATGCATCCGCCGCACCTTCTGCTGGCTCAACATCATATTGTGGGTGAGTTTTCACAGCTGCACGCGATACAAAGTCGAGCGGATACAGCAACAACAACAACATCAACAACAACAACAACAGCGACAACAACAACAACAGCTACAACAACAAACAGCAAATCGATGCGACGCCGGGCAAAAAGTTCTCAGCCTTCGTCTGCAGCGGAAGCGTCAAAAGTTGCTCCATTGTCTCGACGCGTTCGTCTCAGCCTTTTGTTGAGCAACGCTCGCCTCCACTTGCATAAAGCCGTCGACAGCAGCTGCAGCCACTTGCAATCGTTTATCGATAATTGACACCCGATTACGATAGCGTCAAATCGCTCGTTTTGATTGTGTTACTTAAGACAATATGAGCATTTTTGGTGCTCAAGTCAAAGCTAAACAAAAACTTAGGTTCCTTAAGCATATCGTAAAGTATACGTAAAGTATACGTTAAGTATACGTTAAGTATGCGTAAAGTATACGCTAAGTATACGTTAAGTATACGTAAACTATGCGCAAAGTATACGTTAAGTATACGTAAAGTATGCGTAAAGTATACGTAATGTATACATAAAGTATTCGTAAAGTATACGTTAAGTATACATACCGATATACTGTGATCAGCTATCACAGACAGCTTGATACGCAATAATTTACTTAGAAAATAGCAGCAGCTATATCTAGAACAAATATATGGCTTGTTATTTAAAGGGATGTAATTGCACAATAGATATTTTATGTCTTAATTTGGGAAAAATTGAGATATTTTGATTATTTTTCGTGGCGCAAACTCACCAAATTGACATACTCAGTCTTCAAAATGTACAGTTAAATTTAGTTGAGAGAATAAACGTTGTAATTTTTTGTTGAAGATATCAGTGGATTCGAGTTATGAAGACAAAGTTGAATTTATTTGTTCTCATAATATACATATATACAGAAAATGATATAAAGCATAGAGTATTTGATTTTGGGGACAAGTTTCTCCTCATTTACAAACTTAACATAAAAAAAAAATACCAAAAAAAAAAACAATATCAAATTGATGTGATATTAATGTTCACTGAAAAAAGCTAGATCCGACATATAATAAGCTAAATGAACAACACTGCGAACAAATTGAGAGTAAGCAGCCTTTCTGCGGTTCGATCTCTTTCACTCACTTTCTGCGTGTGTCAACCGATTTTGTTATCGATAGATGTGGTTCGATTATTACAGTTGTGCAGCTGCGCCTTCCTTGGAGCCGGCCTGTGGCTGCGCCTCAGCTACGAGGGCTACGCGACTCTGCTGCCACAGCATGCCGGACTCAGCGCGGACACGATCTTCATGTGCATCGGCGGCATTGGGTTCGTCGTTAGCTTCTTTGGCTGCTGCGGCGCCTGGGTGCAGTCGCGCTGCCTGTTAGTGTTGGTAAGTGCCAAAAAAAACATGCATCTGCTGCGCTGGGCGTAAACTTCCTACTTCCTACTACCTCCTTCCTCTTTCGTGCCTACTGCAGTACTTCATGCTGATTGTGATGCTGTTCATGAGCGAGTTCCTCGTCGGCTCCATTGCGTTCCTCTTCCGTGGTGGACTCGGACGCACGCTGGCCAACGAGCTGCGCTTCGGCATTGAGCGCCACTACAATGCCAGCGATAGGGGCTCCCTGGTGGCGCCCTCTGTCGCCGCCATTTGGGACACCGTGCAGCAGTCGGTAAGCAGCAAGTCTTTGATATACTCGATTTCTTGTGATAGTTAAATGTGTGCAGCAGTGCTGAAGATAGCTGAGCAGTCCATGGTATATAGACAGTAAGAGCTTAAGATAAGGGGTCTATATATTCTTGATCTGTGAGCAGTCTTTGCATGTAAGCAGTGTAGTCTAAAAGCTAGAGTCAGTTGATTTCCAAAACAGAAAATGAAGGAAAATTAAACATAAAAAAAGTGGGCAAGTATTGAATTCGGCGTGCCAAAGATGTTATACACTTTTCGAACCTTTAGGCAACTTTCAACTGCAACTTATACCAACTGCAATTCATAGCTTTGAAAACATCGGATATATGGTCAAAGTCGACTTTCAGTTGTATGTCTGCTATTAGATATACTGGTCCAATCCGGCTGGTTCCGACCAATGTGCTGTACATTTGAATAATAAGTCTCTGTGCCAAGTTTAATGGCGAAAGCTCAAAAACTGAGGGACTAGTTTGCATACATACAGACAGACAGACAGACAGACAGACAGACATGGTTAAATCAATTTATTTTACCATTCAAAGCATACTGGTGGTAACTTTTGGGGCTCTCTGAAGCTTCCTTCCTTGCAGCACAAAGTTAGTATACTATTTTCATCGAAAGAGTATAATCAAAAATATATAAAATACTAAATTTTCCCATTTGCAAAACTACATAAATTGTATTGGGATTCGTATTCAATCTACATGCAAATGCAATGTGAATAGAAAAGTTATTGTCGAAATTATAATAGCAATCCCATTCTTGTATATCAATAATTATTTGGTATATATGTTACAGATGTAGTCAAGTTGAGCTGGAGTCATAGAGTCAGCTATCTCATAATGAATCAACTGATTTCGATCGTTCTCATCAATAGACACTTATGTTTTGCTTCCCCGTTAACAGTTCGAGTGCTGCGGCGTGTCCTCGTACGAGGATTGGTATGACATCCAGTCGTGGAGTGGCAAACGCTGGGTGCCCGACTCCTGCTGCCGCCAGCTGTACGATTCGCGCCAGCTGCTGACCGAGGGCTCCGGCGATGCTGGCCTCATGCGGGTGGACTGCGGCAGATCGGAGAATCCGTCGCTGTGGTGGGACAAGGGATGTGCCCACTCGCTGCAGAGCTGGTTCAACGGCCAGCTGAATGTGGTGGGCGCCATTGGATTGGGCATTGCCTTTGTGCAGCTCTTCGGCCTGATCACATCGATGCTGCTCTTCTGTACGGTCAAGCACAAGCGTGCCTCGGACACCTACAAGTCCTATTCGCCATCGATTGATCCGCAGACGCGCACCAGCAGCTGGGAGGATTGAACTAGGCTCTAGGACAGAAACTGCTCAATGCGAATAACATCAATGATTTCTAAAGCAAAGCAATTTTTTGCAAATTTACGTATTTTTAGTTTTCGTTTTTTTTTTTCTGCGAAATGTGCCAAAAATTAATTTATATATTAGTTGCTGTATTCTTGATTTTTGTTTTGCTAGGGCAAACAAACTCGTAACATATCTGCAAAAGAAAAAGGAGCCCGCAAGCCTGAAATCACAGCACATGTCTTTAGTATTTGTTATTATTTGTGTTCTTTATCGTTTTACATTATTTTTGTTCCCCCAAGTATTGACTACAAAATGTGTTGCGAACTCAGCTCGATGGGGTTCTATATATATATATATATATCTATGCAATTAGTTAGTGGTGTATCCATATCCATATTGTGATGTGCTCATCTAGTTTATAATCAGCTATGTATTTCGATCAGCAGCTGCAAAGCGCATTTTCACTGTCGAACAAAACTAACCAGAAACGCCAAATATGTTGGAATTTTTGTATTGTAGGTAGAGTTTACTAAAAACAAATTTATATATATACATATATATATATATATATATATATCATATCTACCCAGTATGTAGTATGTATATTGTACGGCAATTAAGTATTTGAACAACAACTGCCCGCAAAAACAATGACAAATAGTTAACAATTTATATATATACAAAGTTATGCATATATTTAATTTATATATATATAAATATATATCAAGCACATTCCTAAACAACATCAATTACGAAAAAGAAAACAATTGTGTATAAGTTACAAAATAAATTAAACTATTTATTTAAATAAAAGTTATACAAAAAAGTAATAAAAAAAAAATACATAAAAATATTTTGAATTCCGTTTTCAACGTGTTTCAATCTCGTGAATCGCTTCCAATAGCTCCTTAGAGACCCACGAGCTTGCCTCCAATTATGTCCAACTGTGCCGTTATCCCCTTGGAAACACTGCGTGCCAGTTCCTTGGGTTTCTGAAACGATTTTAGATTGAACAAACAAAGCTGAATTAGTATTATATGCAAAATATTTAATAATACAATTTTTTATTCGAATTTTAGGCTGTGTCAAATGAAGCTTTTAGTGGGTGCAAAATAAGAAGATAAACCAAGATCAAAATGGAACAAATATGTATTAAAAGTCATAGAACTTTGGAAAAAATTTGGTAATTTTTCTAATTTTTCTCAGGATATTTGAAAAACAAATGAAAAGAAAACATCACCTGCGGTTTTTTTTTTCATAGAATATGAGAATGAATCAATAAATGAATAAATATAAAAAAACAAACAAGTGGGAAGGGATTATCTTCTCCGACAATTTTCACTATGCCGACTGCAACACTTTAATTAGCTGTAAAAATTTATATCATATGAATTTAAATTTTCTACTGAAATATTAGATTTATTTCCAGTTGTATGGCACCTATAAGATATAGTGGTCCGATCCGGCCGGTTCCAACCAATGTGCTGTCCCTTTGAATAATAAGTCTCTGTGCAAAGTGTTATAACGATAGCTCAAAACCTGAGGGACTAGTTTGCATACATACAGACAGACAGACAGACAGACAGACAGACAGTCAGACGGACATGGCTAGATCAATTTGTTTTGTCATTCTAAGCATACTGGCAGTAACTTTTGGGGTCTCCGGCGCTTCCTTTTATGCGTTACAAGCTTCAGCACACACTTAATATACTATTTTCATCGAAAAGAGTATAATAAAATTGATTTTGGCTGGATATTAAGTATACGCCAAATGAAACCAATGGATAAACTGCAGTAATTATAAAGTTACTTTGGCAGTCAAAATATCTCGATATTACTACTTTCATTATTAATATGCATTAAATTTGAGCATAGGTGGAGTAAAATCGCTAAAAATATGAACAAAATTATGCTTTAAATTTGAAAGACTCGAAAGAGCATTTCCAAGTCGCTTAACAATATAATACTAAGACTTTACTTATAAAAGTTAAATATTCGAAAAGGTATAAACAAATTTAACATATTTAGCATGGCATTAACAATAACTGTATAGTCAATGAAAACGTATCTCAATACAATCAAAGTGTGTTTAGGCCTTCGACCTTCGTTGGCCGATTACATCATTTAATTGTCAACTATCTGTTGGCTCTTGTGCAATGCAACGTGCGAGCAAGCAGCGCAACTGTAAACACACACCTGAACAGAGAGAGAGAGAGAGAGGGTGAGGGAGAGAGACTCACCTGTATGAAGCTGTTGAGCAGATTGGAAAACGCCTCGTAACCATTGACAATTGTACGCGAAATGCCGTCGAACTTGTCGCCATTGTTGCCATATTTCTCATGCTCGCTGATTGTATCCAAGATCGGCTCAGGCTGCAAACAGTTAAGACGATTAATCAGTTATCAAAGCACATATATATATATAAATATTGACCACTGCATTCTATATACTATTTATACTATATACACTTATACATTTTCTACTGTATACATTTTCTAATCTTACTCTTTGTTTTCGTTTGGCAATTAGTGGGCCATATTTAAAAAAAAGTATTTTGGTAATACATTTTCATAGATGTCTTATAGGAATTTTGAATTTTTTCAATTTGTTGTTTTGTATTTGCTTAATTTAAAAGTCACATATTTAATACTTTCACAAATAATGCTTTCAAATTTGCATTGAAAATTCAACTTTCCACTTTCAAGGCAGGTGAATTTGCAGTTTTTAATGAATTTCCTTATTTATCTTTGACTCGAACGGATGACAATAGATTTTCTTGCCGTTTTCCTAGCTTGGGATTTTGAATTTGCTCCCAAGTTTTTTTTTAAATATTCCACATATTTCAGTAGTTATTAACGAAAATTCCTTGAAAAGTGTTATTTTTTGTAAGTACTTAAAGATATAAATAAACTTATTAAATAATAATAGCCGACCACTCTGAGAATCGATCGATTGTAGTTGTTTTTCAAGCAAATATCTCAGCTATAACTCAATAATATTTCTTTTTTTCCTGTTCACATATAATTGGTATAGATATACAACTTACATGCGAAATATCCGTTATCTTCTTATGTGAATTATCATAGGCGCTGAGTATCTTTGATTGTATTGCCTCATGCTCCAGATTTACAGACTCCGCAGTCTTGGCCGGCGTGGGTAGCAGCGAGATCTATAAGTTTATATATGCATATGATTATGATTTGTAACTATATGGAAAATACACAGAGAATCAAATCGGAACCTTGCACCGAAACAGTAGCCAAGAGTCAATTGCTTTAAAATTAAGACACATTCTCTACTTTTAACAAATATTTTCTTATTTTATACAATATCTTAATTAATGTGTGTATATAATTTAACATTGTACGATGAGTATTACTATATGGTCTATAACACTCGGAACTGGTGAGCTTGGTGTAAATAGTTAGGAAAGCAAAAAGTTATTATTTATTTACTACAACTTTCTGTTAACTTATACGTAGTTAAGCTGCTTTGGTGCTAATCAAAATACAAAATAATGAAAAATAATAAGTTGACTTATAATATCTATATGATATAGTGGCTCGATCTGGCTGACTTGAACATTTGTACTACTAGGCACAAAAAGAAGACTACATGCCAAGTTTCATCAACATAGCCTAAAAACTGAGGTACTAGATGACATTGACACATCAAATAAGGACAGACAGACAGGCAGGCGGACATGGCTATAAAGACTAGCCTATTGATGCTGTACAACAAATATATATGTAAATATATACTTTATGGAGTTGCATATGTCTCCTTCCAAGCGTTACACACTTCACGACCAAATTAGAATAGGGGTATGCCCCTCTCTGAGCTCTCTCTCTCTATTTTAAAGTGAATGTTTTTGTTTCCCAAGTGTAGATTAGGCAAATTCACATTAGAATAGGGGTATGCCCCTCCTTAGGCATTTTTCTATTTTAAAGTGAATGTTTTTGTTTCCAAGTATAGATTGGGAAAACTCACCTTGAAGCCCGCCTCGCTGGCTGCTGTCTCCGTGCCATCGGCGGCATCCTCGGCGAACGCATCGAGTGCCCCAAAGTCCGCTGCGGACACCTGTGCATCGATGGGCGTGGCACCGTCCAATGTGGTGGGCGCTAACGGTTTGCCCAGCGTCAGTGGAAGCAGCAAGAGCAGCGATACCGATAGCGATACCGATAGCTTCATTAACATCATTGAAGATTGCGAAATGGCGCTGATGAAACGAAAGCAAAAGCGTAGCCGAAGTAAACCCAACTCAATGCAGCTTCAAAACTCTCGTGGATTGCGTTTCACGTTTCCCGTTTTGCGTTTTGCGATTCCGAATCCGAATGTGGTCTGTGCGCGGCCAGTTCCAAATATCAACTGAGTCAACGCGTCTGCGCAACGATTTGATTTGTTTTTCGCTTCTCTTTTGGCTTTATGATTGCCTTAACCTGAACCGCTTGGCCATTGGCAAACACGCACACACACACACACACACACACGCATATACCTATAAACGCGCAATTTTGGATAGTTGCGGCAACTGCAGTCAGTGAGTGACTGAAAGGGCGGCAGGCCATTAGGTGGCACCTCATTAAAATAATAGAAATTATTATTAACAATAGCAGTCCGACTTTGAGGGGGTCAATAACACGGCATGGCAGCTGGGCTAAACGATTTAGGATCGCTGTTGTTATGTGATACATAGCTATCTGTCACATAAGTTGTTAAGCCGATTGATAAGCTTATATGTCACTTTTACATGCGAATGGCAAAAATTTGTGAACAATTTGTCCAAAACAGCTGAAAAATGAAAAACAAGTTGAAAAGAAACGTTCGATGCTCTAAAAGCCAATTACAAAGGGCAGAAGCAAAAAAGTTGATAACATAATGGGCCAACAGACGTCTTTACTAACCCGACACATAGTGTCCCTATATGTAGGATGTAGTTGCAGATAACTCTTAACTGAGACATAGTGTTTTTGGATGCTCAAAGTACAATGTGGAAACAACATCTTCTCATTATTGAGTTTATCTGACACAAAGCCTTTACAATGACATTAAAAAATGTCCCTAAAAGCTGTACTAACTTATGTGTAAGATGTAAAAAGTCTTGACCAAATAATAACAAACTCTTCCAGGGTATCATAAGACCTATACAAACTAATTTTTGTATAAAATCGGGATTTATGCAACATACAAATTGCAAATAACAATAATCAAGTGCTGCAATAAGCGCTAACAACTTGGCCCAAACAATATATGATGGCTATAAGCGCCTGTCCAGTTTCGGACACAATTGCCAGCTGGAACAAGATTTGCCAGCTGACCAGTTTGCCAGTATGTTTATACTCTTTTCGAAGAAAATAGTATATTAAGTTTGTCCTGAAGTTTGTAACGCATAGAAGGAAGCGTCGGAGACCCCCAAAAGTTACTGCCAGTATGCTTAGAATGACAATACAAATTGATCTAGCCATGTCCGTCTGTCTGTCTGTCTGTCTGTCTGTCTGTCTGTCTGTCTGTCTGTCTGTCTGTATGTATGCAAACTAGTCCCTCAGTTTTTGAGCTATCGCGATAAAACTTTGCACAGACACTTATTATTCCAGGGGACAGAACATTGGTCGGAGCCGGCCAGATCGGACCACTATATCTTATAGCTGCCATACAACTCGAAGTCGGTTTTGGCCATATATCCCATGTTTTTTAATCTATCGTGATGAAACATTGCACAGATACTTATTATTCAAAGAGACATCACATTGGTTGGAGCCGGCCGAATCGGATCACTATATCTTATAGCTGCTATACAACTGGCAATGAATTAAATATTTTTAGAACAAAAAAAAAATGTTACGCGACAAAACGATTTTTTACAGCTTATGAAATTTCAGTGGTGCAGTTGGCAGAGTGAAAATTGCCTATAGGTTCGAAAAGAGTATAAAATCTTCGGCACGCCGAAGATAATCCTTCCACACTTGTTTTAGTTACAATTGTGCAACGACGATACCGAATAAAAGACACTTTTACTTGTTTATATTAATCAAATATTGCGAGTGTGTTAACAATCATTGAGTTATTGTTGTGTGTTTAGTGTTTTTGTTGTTACTGTCATTTAAAGCTTGAACAAGTAAGAGTGCTCTAGTCGGGAGTGCCCGACTACGAGATACCCTGAACCCAGTCCTTACAATCATTCGTACTACTCTAAACTCACACATGCTGCAGTACAAGCAGTACAAGCAGTGCCAGCGGTTTAAGCAGTTAGCTTGCTCTTTCGCTGAGCCCCACACAATGGAAAGTTAAATCTTAAATAACTTCTGTGTTTATTGTCCGATCATATTGAAATTTTTGGGGCAAACAATTGTCGATAATATGTGTTACCAAACCAAATTGCAAGGTCGTACCTTCAAAAATGGGTTTTTTAACTTTTGGGGGTTTGGGGGGTGGTATCCAAAAAGTGAAATATTTGTTACATGTGTATGCTATTCGAGATTATACATGTCAAATTAGGGGCCTCTAGCTCTTATAACTTGTAAGTTATATCCAAAAAACGCTGGTCTGAAATCGAAATTTACCGATAACTTTTGAACGGGACGAGCTATCGATAAATTTTAATAAACTTGATCTGTCCCGGGATTAGGAGAACTTATGTTCCAAATATGAAGTCTCTAGCTCTTGTAGTCTCTGATATCTCGGTGTTCATACAGACAGACAGACGGACAGACGGACAGACGGACAGACAGACGGACATGGCTAGATCGACTCGGCTGTTGATACTGATCAATAATATATATACTTTATATGGTCGGAGATGCTTCCTTATGCCTGTTACATACATTTGCACAAAACCATTATACCCTTTTTACCCATTTTTAATGGGTTCAGGGTATAAAAATTACAAAAATGTTTCGTCCCATAATTTGGTGTCTTCGGCCAACTTCGCCTGCTGTTCCAACAGATCCGCCTTACGCTTGACCAAATCCGCAGCGGTACTCTTAAAAGACCGCTTCAGATTCTCGCCCATATTGTCATAGGCCGTCAACAGCTTACTGTCCATGTACTTGAAGAAGTCATCATCTGGGCAAGAGAGGAGCACACGAATAATTACGAGCAGGATATATTTCTGGGCAACCAGGGATTATTTGGCTCATGGTGAAATTACTAAAGGTGGTGAAATTCATCGTGGTGGATCTATTCAGCTGCCTAGTTTGCCACTCGCTTTCCGAACGTCGTTGAAGAAGGTCGATATGCGGATGAACGCTTTTTGTTTTCTTGAATGTATTATTGTATGCGTGATTGTATATGTGCTCGGGAGTGCCCGACTAGGAGATACCCTAAGCCCAGTCCACATTCCTTCATTCATTCACTAGCCAGTCGGTGTACGTACATACAAACATACACATGCTACAAGCAGTGCGAGCAGTGCAAGCAGTCAAAGCAGTAAGCTTGCTTCTTTACTGAGCTCCACACAATGGAAAGTTAAATCTCAAATAAGTTCTGTGTTTATTGTCCGATCTTATTGAAATTTGGGGCAAACAATTGTCAATAATATGTGTGACCAAACCAAATTGCAAGGTCGTACCTTCAATAATGCGTTTTTTTTAACTTTTGGGGGGTTTGGGGGTATCCAAAAAGTGAAATATTTGCTACATGTGTATGCTATTCGAGATTATACATGCCAAATTTGGGGCCTCTAGCTTTTATGACTTTGAAGCTATGTCCCAAAAACGCTAGTCTGAAATCGAAATTTATCGATAACTTTTAAACGGGACGAGTTATCGATAAAATGAAACAAACTTGATCTGTCCCGGGCTTACGAGAACTTATATTCCAAATATGAAGTCTCTACCTCTTGTAGTCTCTGATATCCGCGTGTTCATGCAGACAGACAGACGGACAGACAGACGGACAGACGGACATGGCTACATCGACTCGACTGTTGATACTGATCAAGAATATATATACTTTATGTGGTCGGAGATGCTTTCTTATTCCTGTTACATACTTTTGCACAACTTCATTATACCCTTTTACCCATTTTTAATGGGTTCAGGGTATAAAAAACGAAGCGACGGCAGCGTGGTGAATTCGGCTTGGCTGCCCGACAAATAATTTACTCCACCTTTAGTATAATTTCACCATGATTTGGCTGCCCTCAGGAAAGCATTTGCTTAAGCATACTGCAAACTTACCAGAACTGTCTGGCACGTGCTGGAATCTTCGACATTTTTCCAGTTTGTCACTCGACAGAATATGATTGAATGTATGAATGAAAAGAGATAACGCTAGATTGATTGTAAGTCACGTGGCTTTGATCAAAAATTAATTTTCTTCTTTTCTCGGAGTCTAATATTTGACTGCTTTGACGGACGCGTGCTACGCTAAAGGAATCAGAAGCGGGTCAATGCACTCGATTTGGTTTTTTCTACAATAGGAATTGAAATGCATCTCTGTTGGAGCAGTGGTAAGAAACATAAAGCACTGCAAAGGAGCAGTGGTAAGAAACATAGAAGATGGAATAAAACATAGTAGTTGTGTGGCGTTTTCATCGTTATTACGAGGACGTCGAAATAATTCCATTTACTCAAGGCTACTTTGGGCTAATGGGCATTTTAGTATGCGTGGCCGAAAAACCTGTTAACCAATTTTTTGGAATTGAGAAGAACAATATACCTACCTAAATGTGATAAATCTAGCGTAAAAGTTGTGGGAAATATTCAATTTTTTTCGATTTAAGATTTATTGTGTATCGACATTCTATCCTCCACAAAAATCTTAACACTTTATCTGAAACAAAAAACCACAAGCACTCAAGTCCATATCTTCAATAGCGCCAAATAAAGTTGCGTTGATCCGGACAAACAGACATGGCACAAACTAAATATACTATGAATACCTTCGGTAGCACAGTATAAAACAAGTAAGAGTGCTCTAGTCGGGAGTGCCCGACTAGGAGATACCCTGAACCCAGTCCTTACAATCATTCGTACTACTCTAAACTCTCACATGATGCAGTACAAGCAGTACAAGCAGTGCAAGCGGTTTAAGCAGTTAGCTTGCTCTTTCGCTGAGCCCCACACAATGGAAAGTTAAATCTTAAATAACTTCTGTGTTTATTGTCCGATCATATTGAAATTTTTGGGGCAAGCAATTGTCGATAATATGTGTTACCAAACCAAATTGCAAGGTCGTACCTTCAAAAATGGGTTTTTTTTACTTTTGGGGGGTTTGGGGGCTGGTATCCAAAAAGTGAAATATTTGTTACATGTGTATGCTATTCGAGATTATACATGTCAAATTAGGGGCCTCTAGCTCTTATAACTTGTAAGTTATATCCAAAAAACGCTGGTCTGAAATCGAAATTTATCGATAACTTTTGAACGGGACGAGCTATCGATAAATTTTAATAAACTTGATCTGTCCCGGGATTAGGAGAACTTATGTTCCAAATATGAAGTCTCTAGCTCTTGTAGTCTCTGATATCTGTGTGTTCATACAGACGGACAGACGGACAGACAGACGGACATGGCTAGATCGACTCGGCTGTTGATACTGATCAATAATATATATACTTTATATGGTCGGAGATGCTTCCTTATGCCTGTTACATACATTTGCACAAAACCATAATACCCTTTTTACCCATTTTTAATGGGTTCAGGGTATAAAACCGTTAGTTTGCCGTTTCGTTATACTCAATATGTTGCTTTGTCTTTACATCAAATTACAACTACAAGAAGAAGTCTTCTTCGATTATTATGTATTTTATGTAAATTTGTCAAAAATAACTTACTTTATATAGTATAAATAAGTCAGAATTCATTATATCCCTTCATTTTCGGAGCAATCAGTAATATATGTACATAACAACAATCGTTGCATGCTGCTCTAAAAATAACGGCAAATTTGCAGTGTGTGGGACCCGAACAGGACAATTGCTAGAAAGAGAAGCATGCAGAGTGACAAATCAGGCAGCTTTTGTGTGCGGCAGCTTCACGCGTGCTGCGCTGTGCGTTCATGCAGCGCTCTTATGCGCACGCGCGCACGCAAGGCAAACACATATGCATATATGTTATTTCACATTATGTTAAAAGTTGATCCTAAAAGTATGCCATGTACGCTGCTAACTTTTGCTTGAGTGTTTAGTTCGCAGCGTAATGCAAATCGTTGCCAAACTGCAAGTGTCATCGAGTATCGATCGCAAGCCATTAAGCTACTAAACGATATATATTGAAGAGGCTAGCTAAATGCGCAAGTGCTATTTATAGCCAAAATTGAAAATGTGACAATTTTTGGGCTTGTCACAAGTTGTCTAATAATTGCGCTCTTTGCTTTCATGTATGTAGCTGACGCAAGCGGTTAAATATTTTTACAGCTTATCAAAGAGTTGTTTTCGTTGTTGTTCTTTTGTCTTTTTTTTGTTGTTGTCTGTTTGCTTTCGGCTTTTATTACAAATCGTTATTTATATATAAATTGTATACGTATACGTATTAGGTTATAGTTTAAGCATAGTAATTACGTACATTAAATAATAGCAAGTAAGCATTCAATTGTTAAATAATGTTAACAAATATTCAACAAACTATATGTATACATGTATGTAAAAAAAATCGATTAATTTGTAGAATATGGTATGCAAAAAAAAATAATATATATATATTTAAATATTTCAAATATATAATAAACCGCCCGCCTTTCATTCTGTTGTTGGTTTTGTACTCTAAGCATGTTTGTCAGGTGTCGGCTACGCCTCCCAAAGCATATTGCACAAATGATTTCTACAGCTATTTCAATTTGGCGCCCACACAAGCGTCAGTTGCCAAATTTAATCGATTTCTCCAGCTGCTGCATCTGCTGACGACTGCTGCTGTTGTTGTTGTTATTGTTGCTACTACTGCCGTGGCTGTTGTTGTTATTGTTGAAGCTGGCGCTGGTGCGATTGCCATTTTTGAGTATGCCGTTTGTTTGAGCGCTGCTTCCTCCATTCCCACTGCCAATCGATGGCACTTTGCGCAGAGTTTCGCGCTTGCCGCCCGCCCCCCGCTGCTGCTCTCCATATTCGCCAATTGTAACGGTACCCAGCCGCAGCGTGCGTCGCTGCTGCTGCTGCTGCTGACTGCCATTTGTTGGTGTTGTTGCTGCTGCTGCTGTTGCTGTTGTTGTTGCTGATGCGCCGCTGCTGCTGCGCAGCTGCACTGTCGCTGCTTCGTAGTCCGGCTGAGGCGTCGCTGGTGCACGCAAACCGCCCCCCACATTGATGCTGGGACTGCGCACAGGCGACAGCGGTGACGGTGACGTCGACTGCGACTGCGACTGCGACGTCGACGTTGACGGCAGTTGCTTGCTCCTGTTGTTCATCGAATTGCCACTGCCATTTGGAATGCTCAGCTTTAGCGAATTGGCAAACTGTGGCGGCTAGAGCGGGCGGGCGGGAGAGAGAGAGAGAGAAAGAGAGATGAGCATTTTGTCACAAAAAAGATAACAATTAATTTAGATAAAACGGGCTGCTAGCGTGGCGAAAAAACCTAATGCAATTCAGTGTAGTCGACTATAAAATACGCTGCAATTGACAAACTGCGACGTATTTAAAGAAAATGAGTAATGAGTAGAAGAAAGGGAAGCATTAGACAAGCGAGTGAGCATTATAAATATACATACATATGTAGCTAGGAGAGAGGAAACCAAAGAGAAACGAGTTACTTGGATAAGTTTATTATATAGAGCTGCCAGCGTGGTAAAATAAAGATATACATATGTTTAAGAGTACAGTTTGCCTTAAAGAATGTATTCTTTTGATTGACAAAACAGATGTAAACAAAGATAAATAATAATATAAATATTAAGTTTAATATAAAGGGAGATGCAGTTGGAAGTGGGTGGAAATCGTAAAAAAAGAGAATATTCGACTATAATCTAGGTGCGTAGAGCTTATAAAACCCGACAAATTCAAATAAAGAAAATAAATTCGCCACTTGAATATTTTACAGGGTATTCCACTACTTGCATGACACGCGAAATACACTTTTAAAGTCCGCATCTGTTTACAGCAGCACATGATGCAAAAAGCGTGTTGGCAAGCGCCGAAAAGCTTAATTGCACGGAGTGCCTGCAATTAAGCTCGCCGAAAGCTCAGAGCTGTCGCTCTCGCTCGCACGCGTTGCAAGTGAATGGCTGACAGCAATTTTGTGTTGCAATTTATGGCCCTAGGCACAATTACTTACCGGCGGCGGCAATTCCGGCGTTCCATTCATATTGTTGCTGCTGCTGCTGTTGCTGTTGTTGGCGTTGTTGTTGTTGCCGTTAAGCAGCGACATACGATTGCTTCCGTTGTTACCAATGTTGTTGTTGTTGTTGTTGTTGTTATTGCGATAGCAGCTATCATCGGGCATAAACGTAGTGCGTTTCAGCGTCTCGCCGCGTTCCTGTAATTAAGCCAAAAAAATATAAAAAATAATAATAATACAAAAAAAAAATATTAATGAAAATCGAAAACGATTTGAAAATGTGGTTGGCCTTGACTGGAGGGCTAATTGCGGCACAGCTGATGATCAGATGATTGATGGATCTTCGCTATCTCTCTCACTCTCTCGCTCTCGCTCTTCTGCTCTACCTGATAGGTGGACATGGTCACTAGGGGTCGTCCCATGGTAACTGGTCGCATCGTGGGCATCTCCTGGCCATCGCTGCCCTTATTTTTGGCACGTAGCAAACTCATTGGAAGCTACAATTCACAAATATGTATCGCGACTAGCACTAATTGTTGCTATTGTTGCTATTGTTGTTGTTATCACTTGCTGCCTGCCTTTTGCGCTGTTGACGCTGCTGAATAACTTGGTCGACTGGACGCGCCGAGCGTGCCGAGCGTTCCAAGCAGCTCCAAAGCAGCGCCAGCGTTCGCTGATAAGATAAGAGCCAGCCCATTGAGCGGCACTAACACACACACACACACACACACACACAGATACTTACACCTGCCGCTATTTGCTTGTGCGTGAGTCATTTGGCGGCTGGTTGCTGCTGCTGCTGCTGCTGCTTCTTCTGCTGACAGCTGCCTCCATTGTTGCACTGAGTTAAACGGTGCCCAAAAAAGGGAAAGCCAACTACTAATTTGTTAGTTTACAACAACAACAACAAAACCCAAGCAGACAAGGTCACTGGACAAACAGTAGACCCAAGTGTGTGTGCGTGTGTGTGTGTGTGATTGGGAAAACTTATCGGAGTTTTAGCCCACAGTTCGGCTGTCTTCATTTGACACTCTCGAAGTTGGCTTATCATGGGAATCATTGTGCAATTGCTCATCAAAATATGGCGATTTAAATAATAATAATTAAGCGTAAGCAAATTGAGACTACACTCAGAGAAAGTATCATGGGCTTAGAACTCCTAAGGCTTTCCACTCAAAATGTATTTATACGTTCTTGATTTTTTTCAATTATCGTAAATTTTATCCACAAATTTTTTGGAAAATACTCACTTAAAAATTTAAAAATAAAACTTCTAGAAATTAAGTTCGTAATCGAGTTTTCGCGCTAACTAAAACCTTTTGCTCTTGAATTTTCTCTAGTTTTTGCGAAGAATTTTAAAAATTTTGAAAATATATAAAACTTATTAAGAATATTTTCAAAATTTGGAAAATATATAAAACTAAACAATAACCTTAATCAAAAATATGAAATACATATAGCACAAACATTATAATAATTATACTCTTTTCGAAGAAAATAGTATATTAAGTTTGTCCTGAAGTTTGTAACGCATAGAAGGAAGCGTCTGAGACCCCCAAAAGTTACTGCCAATATGCTTATAAAAAAAAACAAATTGATCTAGCCATGTCCGTCTGTCTGTCTGTCTGTCTGTCTGTCTGTCTGTCTGTCTGTCTGTCTGTATGTATGCAAACTAGTCCCTCAGTTTTTGAGCTATCGCGATGCAACTTTGCACAGACACTTATTATTCAAGGGGACAGCACATTGGTCGGAGCCGGCCGGATCGGACCACTATATCTTATAGCTGCCATACACCTCAAAGTCGGTTTTGGCCATAAATCCGATGTTTTCAAAGCAATTGCCTTAAATTTCCTTGTACACTTGAACATCCATATAACTCATCGATGGGTAAAATCGCAAATCGATTGAGTCATAAACAGCGAAGATATGCGTCATTAAATATTTTGAAAAAACAGGTGCATATGAGCAAACAAAGTCAAGCGCAAGAAAGCTTTTGATAGTCTGAGCAAACAAAGTCAAGCGCAAGAAAGCTTTTGATAGTCTGCTCTTCAAGGTATTTTGCCACCGATCATCAAAACGGTTTGTGGCGTATGGCGTAAAGAGCCGCGCTAACGAACGCATGTTTCGCAAGTTCAAGTTCGAGCCTCGGCGGCGACTGATTGTTAATTTAATACTTTTTTCTTTTTCTTCCTTCCAAATATATAACTGTAATCAAATTAATTTGCTTCCAATAGCTTAGAACAAAAACAATGCCACGCGAAAAAACAAATGCTGACAAACGCGAGTTGCAGGTTGCAGGAAAACAAAAGAAGGAAATTTGTAACAGTCGGCTCTTCAAGCAATTTTGTCAGCGATCATCGAAACGGCTTGTGGCGTAGTGGGTAAAGTTGCGAACTGGTGAGCGAGAGGACCCGGGTTCGAAACCAGCGGCGACTGGTCATTTATTTTCATTTTTTCTTATTCTTCTTTTCAAATATATAATAACTGTAATCAAATTCATTTGCTTTCAATGGCTTAGAACAAAAACAATGCCACGCGAAAAAACAAAAGCTCAGTATAAATCGAGTTTGTTAGCGATTCTTAAAACTGCTTGGTGTAAGCAGTACAAAGCAAAACAAGAAAGCTTTTGACAGTCTGCTCTTCAAGGGATTTTGTCAGCGATCATCAAAACGGCTTGTGGCGTAGTGGGTAAAGTTGCGAACTGGTGAGCGAGAGGACCCGGGTTCGAAACCAGCGGCGACTGGTCATTTATTTTCATTTTTTCTTATTCTTCTTTTCAAATATATAATAGCTGTAGTCAAATTCATTTATTTTCAATTTCCTAAATTGTTTCTAATTTTTTTTTCATACATAAAGTAGCTTTAATAGAATAATTCAAAAGAAAAATTTAAATTCATTGGCAAAACCAATGACACGCGAAAAAAAATATGGATCTCAAATTCTGAATATAAGCTCTCGTATGTTCAGATTAAGTTTTATGACAATTCAATTTCCGACAGCGGCCTTGAAAGGTATAAGAGCAACAGGCACAAAATTTGGTATGTATATTGTAGTATACATATGTAATGTAGTTTTGACTTTTTGGAAAAAACTGAAACTTGTATATTGTTCAATTCGGTAGCACTTATGAATGCTAAGGGACGCGTCCACGAGCTGCGGATAGTGAAACGTCCCTGTTTACATGAATACCTTTATATATTTTATTTTATATGTAGGGGTATATGTATGCGACATTAATATCTGCGAATTAAATAAGCAGTCACGGAAAAATAGTAAAAATTGCTTTAAGGTTCGAAAAGAGTATTTAATCTTCGGCACGCCGAAGATAATCCTTCTCCACTTGTTTTAAATTTTAATTGGAAATCAGCCAAATAATGAATATAAGATTTGGAAAATTGGTATATATGATGTGTGCCAATTTGTAATATGATTAATACTAGCAAAACTGTATTATTTCTGAGTTTTTAAACAAAAAATCAATAATATTTCATTTAATTTTTTAATAAAACTATTTTAATATTATTAAATATCCAAAATGTTCACTTTTGTTATATACAAATCGAATTATTTTTTAAAGCTATTATTTTGAAGCAAAATTTAGGACATTAATAATAAAAGCTTTGATACTACACATACAAACTTAATACATTAGTCGAAAATTAGTTGATATACTATAGTTGCAAATATTTGCATATCTGTAAACTCATTAGGGTATTGTTGATTTGTAGGGTAGCTTTTAGTTAAGCACTGTAGATTAGAGCACATATTATTATTTTTCACTGGAAAAGTAATAAACGTGCATAGCAATAACCAGATTGTGTTTGGGACTCACATTTGAATACCCTGCAAAGAGTTTTATATATATACTATATAAATTTGGTTTTGAGTTGCACTTATAATAAAAACAAGTGAGGAATCTATTTGATTAGCCTAAAAGCTAGGTACAGGGTATCTAAAAGCCCAGCACTATCGACTTAAGCGCATTAACCGTTTTTTGTTACGTCATTTGGAACTTCTATTATATAGAGCTTTCAGAGTGCATTTAATAGAGTAGATTCGAATTTTTCCCTATACTAGAAAAAGTTCTTATCTGCAGGATTTTTACTAGACTCACGCATAGGGTATTCTAGCTTTGTCAAATGTTTTGTAACGGATGAATTTTCGAGCCTTTAAATTAAGCATATCCGATTTGTTGAGTTTACAGATTACAAAAATAACAGAATTATAAAGAATAGTAAGAAAATATAATGTGGTCCGAAAAAGTTTAGTAAAACTAATTTGTGAAAATGCGATTAGCTAGCCAATTTTAGCAGCTTTACTGAAATTATCACGAATAACTTTTGATATACTAAAATTTGGTCTTTCATTATAAGTTTGCCAATTACTTTTCAATTCACATTGTGTTTGAAGTGAATACGAAAACTGGAAGCCAGATTGAATATTAATTAATAAGTGGGATACAAAGTAAATGACAAATAAATTGTTTAATAATGTAAACATAAAATGCATTTTTATCAGACATAGATATATTTTAAAATTGACAGTGCTACAAGATATACGCATATATATATGTTAATAAGAACAAATCAATAAATAAATTGGCATTTGCAACTTCTCTCACTCTCTCTCTCTCTCTCTCTGTTTGTGTCTCTGTCTCTAGTTGTGCCCTCATTTAGTTGGCTTCGTCAAGTGGCTAACAAATACCTCACATGGCTAACAATCAAACCACAATAACAATAACAATAAGAAGCAACAAGTGCAGTCCACAGCTCTCTTGACCTTTGCAAGTAGCCGCTGCTGTTGCTGCTGCTGCTGCTGCTGCTGCTCTGTTGCTTTTGTGTGTTGCAACAATGCAGCAATTGTTGCAACAACAACACCAGCAGCAGCAGCAGCAATGTGTGTTCGATTCGGCTGCTCACCTTGTGCTCGCTCTCATGGAACCCGTTCCTGAACATGCGCTGATGAGCCCGCTTAAATTCATCCATCAGCGCCGTGTGCTGATCGCCAGTTGCAGTTGTTGTTGCAGTTGCCACAGTTGCCACAGTTGCTGCTGCTGCAGTTGCCACAGTTGCAGTTGCAACTGCACTCGTGTTGCGTTCACGCTCCCGCTTGTGCGACACTTGTGCAACACTGCGGCTATTGTGCGGCCGATCTTCAGATCGCTGATCCCGATCTCTGTTCCGATCGCGATCGCGACTCAAGTGGCTGCCACCAGCACAGCTGCTGCTGCTGCTGCTCATTCGCTGTCCCTGCTGCTGCTGTCCCTGTTGCTGCTGCTGCTGCTTCTGTAAAAATACAAATAATTAGCTCAGTGTGACAACAATCATACGTTCAAGAGCGACTGACGAACAGTTACCCTGTAGCTTCTTTCAGCTATTTTATTCGTACTCCTTTAAGTGGTAAATGAAAAAAGTATTTCTAAGATTGTAGGAATATATATGTGTGACATAAGATATGTTAAAGAAAGACTGACTAACAGTTACCCTGTAGCTTCTTTCAGCTTTTTTATTCGTACCCTTTTAAGTGGTAAATGAAAAAGTATTTCTTTGATATAATGAAAGTATATGTCAATGGGAATATGTTAAAGAGCGACTGACTAAAGGTTACCCTGTAGCTGAAGAATCAACTTGGAAAAAAATAAAAAATAATTTTTTGTAGCTATTTTGATCATTATACCCTGTACCCATTAAAAATGGGTAAAAAGGGTATTATGGAGTTGTGCAAAAGTATGTAACAGGCATATGGAAGCATCTCCGACCATATAAAGTATATATATTCTTGATCAGTATCAGTATCAGTATTAGTATCAGTATCAGTATCAGTATCAGTATCTGTCTGTCCGTCCGTCTGTCCGTCTGTCTGTATGAACACGCAGATATCAGAGACTATAAGAGCTAGAGACTTCAT
Source organism: Drosophila flavopinicola (assembly GCA_035042425.1). NCBI lineage: Eukaryota > Metazoa > Arthropoda > Insecta > Diptera > Drosophilidae > Drosophila > Drosophila flavopinicola. Next base: position 149,343 of record JAWNLL010000282.1, on the reverse strand, counting down.
ATTTGGAATATAAGTTCTCCTAGTCCCGGGACAGATCAAGTTTATTTCATTTGTTCGATAACTCGTCGCATTCAAAAGTTATCGATAAATTTCGATTTTAGACCAGCGTTTTTGGGACATAGCTTCAAAGATATAAGAGCTAGAGAGGGGGGTGGTATCCAAAAAGTGAAATATTTGTTACATGTGTATGCTATTCGAGATTATACATGCCAAATTTGGGGCCTCTAGCTTTTATAACTTTGAAGTTATATCCCAAAAACGCAAGTCTGAAATCGAAATTTATCGATAACTTTTGAATGCGACGAGTTATCGATCAAATGAAATAAACTTGATCTGTCCCGGGATTAGGAGAACTTATGTTCCAAATATGAAGTCTCTAGCTCTTATAGTCTCTGATATCTGCGTGTTCATACAGACAGACAGACGGACAGACGGACAGACGGTCAGACGGACATGGCTAAATCGACTCGGCTGTTGATACTGATCAAGAATATATATACTTTATATGGTCGGAGATGCTTCCTTATTCCTGTTACATACTTTTGCACAAAACCATAATACCCTTTTTACCCATTTTTAATGGGTTCAGGGTATAAACAGCTATAAATTCGTGCATTTTTGAAAATATTCAACGCTTGGAAATTAGAACGCTCACATCGGTTAAAACTTTGACTTTAAAATGTAAATTCTCGAATATTTTAAATATTGTTGTTGTATGTGTTTAGACATTTTAGCCACCGAATGTTTATGTTTTTTGGGCGCTGGGCGCAAGCAATTGGAACTATCCCTTTGACCTATAGTTTCTAATTTCCGAGCATCGACTGTATTTTAGTTAAATTAGAATACCTCTTTGCGCTTCTTGAGCTCCTCGTTTATGGCACTGGAGAGGCTGCCGCCATTGCTGCTGCTGCTCTGCTGGGCAGAGTTGCCGAGCGCCGCTAGTGCTGATGCTGCAGTTGCTCCAGCTGGTGGTGGTGGTGCTGGCGCTGCCACCGAGCAGCTGCCTCGCCTTGTGGTGCTGCGACTGACGGATAGCTGCTCCTGGGAGTGATCCTCCCACTGCTCCCGCTGCTGCTCCCGCTCCCGCTGCTGGGCATTGGCAATGTAGGTGTTGTTGATGGAGGTGCCGTTCTCGGTCAGCTTGATGATCGTCTTGTTGAGCTGCTTGTGCACCTGGACCAAGCCAGCTGGTGTTGGTGGCTCCTCACGCACCGCGGTCAGCCGCTTGGACTTGGCGTCCGCCCAGCAGGGACTCTGATCGCCGGTGACGGAGCTGGCGGAGCTGTTGTAGCCGCTCGACTCGCCCGGGAACAGATCACAGCCGGCCGCTGTGCGCACCACCATGTCCAGCTTGCTGGAGCCCTTCATCACGGCCACCGCCTCGCTGAAGAGCACGTCCGAGAAGTCGATGCTGTTCACGCTGAGGATCTGGTCGCCCGGCCGCAGACCCGCCTCCCGCGCCACGCTCCGCTCCTTGGTGAACTGCACGAAGATGCCCGGCTTCCACTCGGGCCCCTTGCAGATGCCCAGGCCCAGTTTGGTGCGCGGCGCCACATGCAGCACCACATTGATCTCCCGACTGGCCGTCCGACGGTCTGTCGTCGTCGTCGTCGAGGATGTCTTGAACGAACTCTCCGACGGTGTTCCGCTCACGCTGGGCAGCTTCACAACGCTCCACGACAGACGCTCATCCGGTTGACTGTAAGTGCAGGCAAGATTCTCATTAGTTATCAGCGTATATCTGATCTAGCTGATCACTGTTGAAATACCTCTCGGTTATAGCATAGTTGTATTATAATATTAGCAAATACTTTATACGAAATTGTATTTTCGAATATTTCAATATATATTTATATTTCCTTTTATACCCTGAACCCATTAAAAATGGGTAAAAAGGGTATTATGGTTTTGTGCAAATGTATGTAACAGGCATAAGGAAGCATCTCCGACCATATAAAGTATATATATTATTGATCAGTATCAATAGCCGAGTCGATCTGGCCATGTCCGTCTGTCTGTCCGTCTGTCCGTCTGTCCGTCTGTCTGTCTGTATGAACACACAGATATCAGAGACTACAAGAGCTAGAGACTTCATATTTGGAACATAAGTTCTCCTAATCCCGGGACAGATCAAGTTTATTAAAATTTATCGATAGCTCGTCCCGTTCAAAAGTTATCGATAAATTTCGATTTTAGACCAGCGTTTTTTGGATATAACTTACAAGTTATAAGAGCTAGAGGCCCCTAATTTGACATGTATAATCTCGAATAGCATACACATGAACAAATTTTTCACTTTTTGGATACCACCCCCCAAACCCCCAAAAAGTTAAAAAAACGCATTTTTGAAGGTACGACCTTGCAATTTGGTTTGGTCACACATATTATTGACAATTGTTTGCCCCAAAAATTTCAATAAGATCGGACGATAAACACAGAAGTTATTTAAGATTTAACTTTCCATTATGTGGGGCTCAGCGAAAAGCAAGCTAACTGCTTAGACCGCTTGCACTGCTTGTACTGCTTGTACTGCAGCATGTGTGTGTTTAGATTAATATGAATGATTGTAAGGACTGGGTTCAGGGTATCTCGTAGTCGGGCACTCCCGACTAGAGCACTCTTACTTGTTATACCCTGAACCCATTAAAAATGGGTAAAAAGGGTATAATGAAGTTGTGCAAAAGTATGTAACAGGCATAAGGAAGCATCTCCGACCATATAAAGTATATATATTATTGATCAGTATCAACAGCCGAGTCGATCTAGCCATGTCCGTCTGTCTGTCCGTCTGTCCGTCTGTCCGTCTGACCGTCTGTCCGTCTGTCCGTCTGTCCGTCTGTCTGTCTGTATGAACACACAGATATCAGAGACTACAAGAGCTAGAGACTTCGTATTTGGAACATAAGTTCCCCTAATCCCGGGACAGATCAAGTTTATTAAAATTTATCGATAGCTCGTCCCGTTCAAAAGTTATCGATAAATTTCGATTTCAGACCAGCGTTTTTTGGATATAACTTACAAGTTATAAGAGCTAGAGGCCCCTAATTTGACATGTATAATCTCGAATAGCATACACATGCACAAATTTTTCACTTTTTGGATACCACCCCCAAACCCCCCAAAAGTTAAAAAAACGCATTTTTGAAGGTACGACCTTGCAATTTGGTTTGGTCACACATATTATCGACAATTGTTTGCCCCAAAAATTTCAATAAGATCGGACGATAAACACAGAAGTTATTTAAGATTTAACTTTCCATTATGTGGGGCTCAGCGAAAAGCAAGCTAACTGCTTAGACCGCTTGCACTGCTTGTACTGCTTGTACTGCAGCATGTGTGTGTTTAGATTAATATGAATGATTGTAAGGACTGGGTTCAGGGTATCTCGTAGTCGGGCACTCCCGACTAGAGCACTCTTACTTGTTGGATTTATTTTTTAAAAGGCTTGAGAATAATATCTAATTTGAAGGTTCATAAGGCTTGAAAGTTGATAGGGAATGAAAAGTGTAGAGAACCTTTTATTCAAAATATGTATGTATTAATTTAAAGAAATAACAACAAATGCCAGCTACAATCATTTCTAGAATGTCTAAGAGTCATGTATAAGTATAAGTGGCATTTAAGTTTGTTATAAATAGGACTTACTCCTTGACTGGCAGCATTCCGACACCGCGCACCTTGAGCGTGATCCGATCCTGGCTGGCCACCAGCTGTATGAACTCCTTGTGCACCGCATCCTCCAGCCGATAGCCGTTGATGCGCAAGATCTGATCGCCAATCTGTGACGCGACAGCAAACGTGACCAAATGAAACGGGTAAAAAGAGAGTGGAAGAAAAGTGAGTGCGCCATTCAAGCAACTGGGTGGCGCCGTCACGTAGTCCACTGTGTGTGTGTGTGGTGCGTGACTGACCCACTGGGTGTGTCGTGACCCACTTACGCGCAAACCCTTCAGCTGCGCCTCGCCGCCGTGCTCCACGTGCGAGACAAAGAACCCAATGCCGTGCTCCTTGCCGCCGCGCACAGCGAACCCAAAGGCGGCACTCCGCTCCGGCACCACCAGCAGTCGCCGCTGATGCGGACGCACCAGTCGCACCACCCGCAGGCGCGTACTCGACGGCATCGCGCACCACGAGGACGCCGCCGTGGTGGTCAGAGTCATCACGTCGCTGGAGGCGCTGCTCGTTGTCGAGCCCTGCATGCTGCTGCTGCTGCAGTCCGACGACATCATCATCATCATCATTGCCTCCTCCTGCTCCTCAGGCGTGGCTGTGCGAAACGAGCGACAGAGACAGAGAAAGAGAACGAGAGATGTGAATAAACAGACGTGCCATGTGTCCCAATTGACAAGTGAAAGAATGTGACAGCAAACATATGCAAGTAGAAACAAGCAAACAACAACAGTCGAGGTAGCAGTTAGCATTTCAGGTCGCAGATGCCCTATTTAACATATCACAGAGTATATACGCTTTATACTCTTTTATTTACATGCTCGAAACTGCCTCGGGTTTCAAAATCGAATAGGTTTTGACAAAGGCACGAAGTTACTTGGGAGACTTATTATGGTTTGTGGACTTAAATGCAGATCTACTATAGAGGTCAAAGCATGACAAAGTTATGGAAGCTTAGAATATTGGAAGTGCATTTCCAGCTTGTGCTTTAAAGAATCTCGAAAATGCTTATTATAGAGGTCAAAACATGATCAAAACTGGCTCGGATCTAAAAATCAGATCAGTTCTGACAAAGTAATGGAAGCTTGGAATATTTGAAGTGCAGGGTCCCAGGGTCTTGGGAGACTTATTATCGCTTGTGCTTTATAGAATCTCGAAAATGCTTAGGACTTGAATGCAGATATATTATAGAGGTCAAAACATGCTCAAAATTTCCTCGATTAAGTTTTGACAAAGTTATGGAATTTGGAAATATTTGAAGGGCATCTTGGGAGACTTATTATGGTTTGTGTTTTAAAGATTCTCGGAAATGCTTAGGACTTGAATGCAGAAATATCATAGAGGTCAAAACATGACAAAGTTATGCAAGTTTGGAATATTTGAAGTGCATGTCCAGGGTCTTGGGAGACCTATTATGGCTTGTGTTGTATAGAATCTCGAAAATGCTTATTAAAGAGGTCAAGACATGCTCGAAATGGCCTCGGGTTTGCAAATACGATCAGTTTTGAGAAAGTTATGGAAGTTTGAAACATTATAAGTTAATTTCCAGGGTCTTGGGAGACTTATCATGTCGCATGCTTTGCAAATACTAAACTATTTATAAGTATTTTTCTTAAAGATTTTGGTTTTTGAGCGCAGCCAACGTCAAGTTATTGAAAGCTTTACCTAAGATCGCGCATAATTGTGGTATTTTTTTGGAATCAAGCAACATATTGCGATTGTGTAGGGGTTACGGGAAAATGATTTCCTTTTGCTTTTCCATTTTAAGGTATCCTTTACAATAATAAATACATATACATGGAACATCAAAAGGAATTTACAAAACGACAGTTAAGTACAGACATAAATAATAATTGAATAAATAAAAAACACTACAAGCAAAAAGGGAAACGTTTACGAATGTCGCACACAGCAGAATGCAAAAAGTGTTAGCATGGGATAAAGAGATAGAAAAGTTTAAGAACATATGTATGTATATAGTAGTATTATTAATTAGACAAGTCATCTTGCTAGCCCAACTAGCGAGTGTTATGCATAGCAGCTAGTTTATCCAGATCTATGCATAATTTCATGTTATGCAACAGCGACTAATAAATGAAAAATGAGCTAGAGATTTAGTCAGAGCGTTTAGATTGCCCAAGTTTGAGCTATTAATCAATTTGTCATGCCGCGCGACTCTTTCGAAGGGTATTACAAATATAAAACTTGAACTTGCAATTGAATTTCGAAATTGGGTCGCACGCATCGAATGCGGCGACAGCTCAATGTATTCATTTTTGGCTGCTTTCACGCATCACACAAAGCTACCAGCAGCAACAGCAGCAGAAACAACAACAACAATAACAACTGTGACAGCAGCAACAACAACAACAACATCAACTGAGGCAAACAACTTGTTGCTGCGTTTCGCATTCGCTGCATAATTTCACTTTTCTTTCACGTAATTCTACGCTTCACTTGCAGCAACCAACAACAGCAACCACAAGTAAGCGACAACCGACAACAACAACAACAACAACATCAACAACCAGCATCGACAATCGACAGGCAACAAACAAGTTGAAAATTATAGAAATTTATTATTGAAATTATGCACAATTTTAGGTTTGCTTTTTTCCCCCAGTTTTTTGGATTTTCTTTTTAAAATTCCGTTTCATTCGTTTTGAGTCATTATGTTGTTGTTTGTTGCTGTTGTTGTTGTTGTTGTTGTGATATACAACGTATTTATTAACTGTTTATGTGGCTCTATAAATCATTTGCGCTCAAATCTTTCATAATGCCAAAATGGTAGCCCGGCCAAAAAGTTCAAGACACTTACGACCCGAACCCCAAAGCCCCACAAATAGGAAAAACAACTGAGAAACTAAAGACTTAGGCAACAAACTTGGTGTAATAGAAGGGCGTAAGCAGAAAAGAGGGGTGGGGCGTGGCGGCGGTGCGCAACTAAATGATGATAAATATGTGGCGGCAAATTGCTGTGGATTGTTTATTAAATCGGTATTAGATGAGAGCATAAATATGCAAACTGTGTTTTGGCTCGCTTTTTATTTTTGCATTTTCTTATTTGGGGCAGCATTACGAGACGTCAAATGCACTTAATGCTGTTTGAGGTTAGGTATTACGGCATTGTTTGTACTTAAGGATGTTTCAAGAAACAAAGACAGCTGTTTTGTTTGTTTCTTAACTATTTTCGTTCATTTAACTAAATAAGCAAATAGGAAACTGTTGAAAGTTTTTTATATCTAATTGAGATGATATAGAAATAATAAAACTATGGCACGCTTTTATTTACATGGAAGTATGTTAATATATAAAGCTTGACTTTTCAATAACCATAAATATGTATTAATTAAACAAAATTTCTACTCTTAACAAGTTGTTTTCCTGTGTTTAGAAATTTTCCTTTAAAGCAAATTAAAATGTTGTAAATATTGAGTCTGTATGTTCTGATGCTTTGTTTTAGATTAATTAGTTTTTTTACAATTTCAGTGAATTTCATATTGAGTTTTAGAAAAGGCTTTATAGTTGATCTACAAAACTCATTCAAGTTACTATTTGTAGTCCAAAAAAACTTTATTTATGTTAAAGTATTTATTATATTTATTTTAATCCACTTAATTCCACTTTTAAGTCGTTGGAATATCGAATTTTCGAAGGACTTTTTAGTTCATTTATTTACATCAGTGAACTTAAGTATCTGCATTGTAAATTACCTCTGAAATCGAAGCTCTTTAACATTTAGTATTTATGTTAATCAATATCTGTAAGCAAACATAAGTTCACTATGCTATGTTAAAGCACTGTTAAGTGCTCTGTTAGTCACATTGATGTGCAGCAGCTGATAAAAGTTGCTCAGCTCATTTCAATTTCAAGTGAAATTTCTCAATTAGACTTATCAAAATTGTGCGAGTCCGAAAGCAATTTGAAATTTGACACTAAAATCCGAGTAGTAGTTGAAGCGCATGTCACGCACAACAACAACAACAACAACGGCAACAGCAACAACAACAATGCGATCTAGTTGAGTGCTACGTGATAAGTGGAAATGATGGAAGCGAAGTGAAATACCATCGAGTTTGGGTTGGCCAGTGCTTTTCGTTTTTGGAGGCTGGACTTATTAGTGCAGTGTAAGTGCGAGTGTATAAAAAGCAACAACAACTTAAGCAAAACATATATTATTATTTTGATGCAGAGAAAGTCACGATTTAAGAAGAAACCAAAACCAAAAAAAAAACACAAGTCGGGCAAAAATAATTACAGCTGCCTTTTTCTTTAAGAGCGAACAAGCTGAAAGACAAAAACAAGAAGAAGAAGCAGAGGAAGAACACGCAACATGCTAAAATAAAAAAATAAATAAAATTACTTGTAATAAAATTTGTTTATTTTTTTACATTTTTGTTGCTGTTGCTGTAGTCCAACAATTTCTTTTGAGAAAAAGAGCATAGCTTTAACGACTTCTGTGGAAATTGTTTGGAGTTTAATTTGTATAAATTAAAATCATCAGCCATGACAGCTGCGGTCAAGGCACCGACAACAACAACAACAACAACAACAACAACAACAATTGTTTTTCTTTTTACTGGTGTTGTTTTGGTTGCTTTTTCAATTGCAAAGCGAAGCGAAACAATTGCAAAGTCGCATTGTCAACGCCAAGCGAAAGAAAAGTGGGCGTGGCCGGAAGTAGCGAGTCATTAGAACTAATTGGCGCGTAAGCAAGTGGCTGGCCCGGGGTCAAAGCTCAGAGGTGAAAGGCCAGAAACCAGAAAGTTCCAAACCAAATTGTAACTGCCCAAAATAATAATTTGTAAGCGCGTAATTATGTTCAATGCGGTTGCGATTGTGATTGCGATTGCGGCTTTTGTGATTAGCTGGATGCATGACTGAGACTCTCCAACTCTGGACTGGACAGCGGATCCATCAAAGAAGCCGACAACAACAATAGCAACAACAACAGCATCCACAACGGATGTGAATGACGGTTCAGTTGAACGACGGATGCTGATGAAAGACATTTCTCTCTCGAGAGCTCTTGGAATGCTCTTTTATGCCTTCAAGCTATCAAGCAGCTATCATGTTGATGATGATGCTGATGCTGATATGGGTTAGGTTAGGCCTTGATTAGCCCATCGATTGGCCATCAAACGTTGATGTGCTCAAAAGCTTGATTTTCGATTGGCGTTCAATTAAATTAAGTGTCCTTTTCATGATAAATGATATGGCAAGCTTGCAAACATTGTTATTCTATCAGCTTGTCGCATATTTGACAATTAGATTAAATGAACTTAGAAAACAATTAGTTTGAATGTCATTTAAATGTTGTCAAAGTAGCAACAAAGAAAAATACAAATTTGCCAGCATGTTTAAGTGTTAGTTATAGCCATATCTTTAATTTAATATCTTTATAAGTTTAATATAATATATATATAAAAATATATAAAATATATATAAATATATAATATATATATAAGTAAATAGTTCACTTTAACTAACATTCAATAAGTTAAAGTAATGCTGCTTATTTAGAGTTATGTTTAGTTTTCATCAGTGGAGTTTTTAATTGTATTTTTTTACTTAACGTCGACTTTCAAAGTCGTCACAAGATAATAAATAAAGTTACGAATTGTAAGGAAACAATGACTAACAATATGCAATTTCTGTACTTGAAATATTCGTCTAACATTTTGGCAAGGTTTGGGAAAATATCAATCAGACCAATCAATTAACAACAAATAACATCAGTGCAGTTGTTTGTAAAAAGCCCAAGCTACATATGTTAACATTTGTTAACAGCTGTTAAGAATCAAGCATAATGCAAAATTTGCTTGCGGATTTGTATAACTTAATTAGCTGTGGACCAAATGCCTATTATTTATATTTTTGATGTTAAATAGACTGAAAACGATATATTCTTCAGTAATACATTTATAAAATGTAAAATGAACTTAATTTCGTTTATTTTTGCGCAAGTAATTAGTAATAATTCGAGAGCCTAAGCAATTTACTTATAATTCGCAACTAGTTAAAGTTTATGCGGCTCTAGCTGAAACTGCTCTTAAATCTCTCACATTTATCAGGTACATATACAAACAAACGCACAAAACGAGTAAGAGTGCAAAAACCTGCTGCCACAATTAGCGGCACGAGTGAATTGTGGCCAAGTGAAAGAATTTTGCCAGCGAGATACAAATGTGCAAAGTGTAATCACAGCTCATTAACCAGCATAAGTTCGCTATGCAAAACGCAACTACAACTACAACTACTCCCCCAAAACCACTCCACTCCACTCCGCTGCCTAATGAGACAAGTGTTCTTCGTAGTTGGCTAAGTTTTTGCAATGCAATGCAAAAAAAGAAGAAACAAGTAAGAATGCTCTAGTCGGGAGTGCCCGACTACGAGATACCCTGAACCCAGTCCTTACAATCATTCGTACTACTCTAAACTCACACATGCTGCAGTACAAGCAGTACAAGCAGTGCCAGCGGTTTAAGCAGTTAGCTTGCTCTTTCGCTGAGCCCCACACAATGGAAAGTTAAATCTTAAATAACTTCTGTGTTTATTGTCCGATCATATTGAAATTTTTGGGGCAAACAATTGTCGATAATATGTGTTACCAAACCAAATTGCAAGGTCGTACCTTCAAAAAATGGGTATTTTTAACTTTTGGGGGGTTTGGGGGTGGTATCCAAAAAGTGAAATATTTGTTACATGTGTATGCTATTCGAGATTATACATGTCAAATTAGGGGCCTCTAGCTCTTATAACTTGTAAGTTATATCCAAAAAACGCTGGTCTGAAATCGAAATTTATCGATAACTTTTGAACGGGACGAGCTATCGATAAATTTTAATAAACTTGATCTGTCCCGGGATTAGGAGAACTTATGTTCCAAATATGAAGTCTCTAGCTCTTGTAGTCTCTGATATCTCGGTGTTCATACAGACGGACAGACGGACAGACAGACGGACATGGCTAGATCGACTCGGCTGTTGATACTGATCAATAATATATATACTTTATATGGTCGGAGATGCTTCCTTATGCCTGTTACATACTTTTGCACAACTTCATTATACCCTTTTTACCCATTTTTAATGGGTTCAGGGTATAAAAAAAGAAACCCAGCTGACAAAGGCTGCTTTAATTATGTGTGTGCAAAAATTGAACAAAGCAGCCAGCTTTGTATATATGTATATAAATATTTGTTTTAATTGCTGCCAACAGAAAAATACTAACATATTTACACGTTATTGTAGCTTAGCCATGATTTATTAATTTTTTTTTTGTTGCGCTTCTTTTTTTGCTTTATTATTCAATGCGCATTATTTTAATATTTGATTTTGTGTCGTGAGAAAGAGACAAAAGAAATTTGCCATAAATAAAAGAGAAATTTTGCTGGCACTTTGCAATTGTCGAATTGAACACACACACGAGTGTTGTGTGTGTGTGTGTTGGGGATGCGCACCTGCAGGCTGCTGCAGTGGCTTTTACTTCCGCTGCGGCCAATCAGGCAAACAAATAAACGCACGACTGGCCAACAACGTGACAAATTGTCGAATTTGGCAAAAAAAAAAAAAAAAATAAATAAAACGAAATAAATCCCCCGCAAAAAACTGCTGTTGATTCCCAACCCCGAACACAGCATGTAGCATTTTTCTGGTGAAATTTATACATACATACATATATATATTGTGTTTTTTTCTGGCGACTTATCGGCAATGTCAACGTGGGTTATGCCACAAGAGAAAGACAGAGGAGGAGGATGCACATAATCGTGATGCAGCAGCAGCAGCATCGGCAGCAGCAACGTCTGCTGCATTTGGCAAGGAAGCAGAAGCTGCCACATGCAGCAGCAGCATCAGCAGCTGCAGCTGCAGCAAAGTCTGCTGCAAAGTCTGCTGCCAAAGTGTGCTCCTTGGGAGAGAAAGCTGTCTGCGACTTTTACTTGATATCTTGCAACGTCGCGTCGTCTCGCGTCATGTTGCATGTGCCTCATTTTAATTGCAGAACATTGGCAGGCCATTTGCGGGCCGAGGTGGCCAACGGGGGCAACTTCGCTGTCTCGCTGTCTCGATACCTCGCTGGCACAACTGGGTGCGTCCAGCCAAAAAGGATGCTGGCTGCTAGCGCTTTCGCCAGCTAGCAATTAGTCTGAACTTATGCTGCTTATGCAACGCGCTTTTCGTCTTTATGCGCATATGGACAACTGCATTGGAAGCTCCACTGCCCGAAAACAAGTGTGGCTGCTGCTGGTGGCTAGTTGGTGCGACTTACAGCTACCCTGGCAGTGACTAAACTCTTTTCACTTCGTGCTGAAGTGCGTCGGAGACCCCCAAAAGTTACCTCCAGTATGCTAAGACAAATTGTCCGCCTGTCTGTCTGTATGTATGCAAACTAGTCCCTCAATTTTTGAGCTATCGCAATTAAACTTTGCACAGAGACTTATTATTCAAAGAGACAGCACATTGGTCGGAATCAGCCGGATCGGCACACTATATCTTATAGCTGCCATACAACTGGAAGTCGGTTTTGGCCATATATCCCATGATTTTAAAGCTATCGCGATAAAACTTTGCACAGATGCTTATTATTCAAAGGGACAGAACACTGGTCGAAGCTGGCTGGATTGGACTACTATATCTTATCGAAGTCGGATTTGGCCATATATCCCATGTTTTCAAAGTTATCGCGATGAAACTTTGCACAGATACTTATTATTATTATATTAAAGGCACAGCACATTGGTCGGAGCCGGCCGGACGGGAAAACTGACTTTACGAATACCTCTAATAGGCGGACACCTCTTCGACCATCATTTTGTACTATTTTTCAGAACAATTTTACCTCTCGTGGACTAAATGCATTTTCACCCGTAGGCAAACAAAGTTTTTCTTATGAATTTTGAAGAATACCTCTCTTGGTCGGACAATTTTGTCAATTTTGTGTCTCGTGTCCATTTCTAAGATAAGAAAAGTAATTTTCCCAATTCATCAAAAAAATGTTTGTTTTATACATAAAAAAAACATATTGCATTTTTAATCTTTTTTCACCCATTTTTCATGTCTTTAATTATTTATTTTATTTTATTAAATTTAAATTATTAATTTAAAAACTGGGCAAAAATTGGTCGCCGGTCTGTGTCCGCTCAAGAGAGATTTTACTTCACGGCACAATAATAAAAACCTACTACTAGGGCATTAAATCAAAACTATACGTATAAGATTGTGAGTCTTGAATATGAATTATCTGCCTACATTTGTACATTTGCACAACAATATTATTTAATGGATTGAGGCTATTAAAAGCGAGAGCAAATTGGGCGATTAAATGTGGCTCATATGTGGCAATGGGACAGCAGCAACAGCAGCAACAATCGCAGCAGCAGCAATTATGCGCTTCAAGTCATACGACAATAACTCTGGGTGAATGGGGATGGGGGATTGGGGGTTGTTGTTTGGCAGGGGGGAGTTCGGGGTGCCTTTGGTGTATTAGTTTCAATGGATTTGCGTGCTGAGAGTTGAGAGATGGGAGGCAAATGTCTTCATCGCAGCAGAGATCGCTGCCTGATTGCCATAGAGTTGCGTCAGTCAAATTACTTAGTATAAGCAAAGAGCGGCAAGCAGAGGCCAGGCGAACAGGTAGAGGGAGAGAGGGACAGGTAGGTGTAGAGGGAGAGAGCTAGATATGCCCAATTCGTGCACTCAAACAAAATGTTGGGCGCCCAACAAATATGCAATGTGCGAGAATGTAATAGCTTAGGCCTTGAGCTAAGCGATTACGCAACTTGAGGTCGTGGGTTCGAATTTCAAAAGTTATCAACGCTAGTTCATTGGGCAAAATATTAACAAACTTCTTCACACTTGCAAACAGTTTTTAAACGGCTTAGCAAATATATGGGTAAATATTGTAATGAAATTTAATAGGTTTTACAAGAAGTCCAAAACAATCAGTTTTTTATATTTTATATTTATAAGAAATTCAATGAAATCTTACGCGATCTGCAAAATATAGATATATACTACACACATATATTTAGCTTAGAATTGTTTTACAGAATTTTGTGCAGATAAAAACTAAAATTTGAAAATATGAGGAAATCTCGAAAACTAAGCCAAGAAAGAAAAAAATGCTCAGCATTTTTAGCATCCTTTTTGGACAAGTTCAATTTGAATTCAAAATATAAGTATAGCAAATTATTGAAATAATATTGGAAAACTATGATATGATTGAAATTAAAAAATGCGAAAAATAAAAAAAGAGAATTAACTAAAAGAATATATATAAATATATATATATATATTTAGCGACCTTTTTATTTGATAAGTCGGAAAACCAAATAATAATAATAATAATAATAAGCACTCAACAATATGATAAATAATTATATTTTAAAACATTTTAGGCACAGCATAACAATGCATATGAAAAAACATGTTACACAAAATAAAATAACATATTTAAATAGTTGTATATTTATTGTAAGAAATAATAATCATTACTATTTGTTTTTGTTGTGTGTGTGTGTTTTAGTGCCAAATTATTAGTTTTACTTTTAGCCCTAGGATGATAAAACAATCAAATAAACAAATAAACAATCGGATTTTACTTTTTCTGCATTATCAAAATTTTGTCCTACAGTTGATGTGAAATTTCTAGTTGCATTTTTTGTTGAAAAGGAAATGCACAAAATGTCGACGCTGAAAACTTTGCTAAGTGTATGCAGCAGCAAAAGGTAGTTGCAGTTGCAGTTGCAGCTGCAGCTGCTGTTGTTGTTGTTGCTGCTGTTGTTGTGATGCGATGCTATTGAACTTTTGCTATTTGCCAAGATTCCCACACACCTGCAACAGCAGCAGCAGCAGCAGCAGCAACCTCCCACTTGCAGCAGGCAGCGTGTGAAACGCCGATGTTTTTGAGGCGTGACACGAAACTTTGTTTCAAGTACGTTGCTGTTATTGTTGTTGTTGTTGTTGTTGTTGTTGCTGTTGCTGTTTGTTTGTTGCGCCCTAATGCGATTGTCAGGGTAAATGACCGACGAATGGCGGCAAAAATTGAATTGTTTTGCATAAATTGATGTTTGCTGATTGTTGGCTTTTTTAATTGCGGCTGCGGCAAGTTTGTTGCCTAAGTCTTTCGTTTGCCCACGCGTTCGCCCGCAGCTGCCGCAGGATGGCGTGCAGCTGCCTGCCACAGAAACAAACTATATATATATATACATACGTATAAAATCTCTGCTGTCTGCCCCAGAAAAACTGGATTGACTGGGCGTGGCAATTGTGCGTCTGATAACGCAGCTGCTGCATAAAGACGAAAAAGATCTTTTCTTCTGCCTCGCCAGCGAAAGTTGCCAGCAAACAGATGTGTAACCCCCTCCCCCAACCTTTCCCCCCCCCCCCCCCACACTCCCTCTCCCTCTCTGTCTCTGTCTCTCTCTACCTCAGCTGTGTTCTGCTGCAATTGGTCAATTGCAGTGGCAAATTCCCGCATTTAAAATCAAAAGTTAAAACTGGTTAGAACACGATACGCTGCTACAATTTTTGAAAGCACACTAAGTGAGCATACACTGTGCGAAATAAATTATACATTTTAATGACAATTTCAATTAAAATTGCTTCTTTTCCACTTGACAACAGACTAACAATTCAATCAGTTGGTTTCTAAGGATTTTCATATTTTTCATATATTAATTGCAATTTTATTTAGCAGCAGAGTAAAGTATTTACTTCAACTTTAGATAGATATTGTAATTTGTTTGAGTTGATTTTTTTTTTAATTGCACTTAGCAAACTTAAAGCGTGTAATATGCAAAATAAAATAAGTTACAATTATCATGCATTATTTATACTTGTGGCAAAAGCTTTTTATAGTCTGCAAAAAACGCTTTTCCAACTTTATTTGTGCGCTAAGATAAGCTTTAATGTTATAAGATATTAATATATATATATATATATATATATAAATATATATCGATTCAACAAATATGACAAGAGTGTATTCTGCAGTCAGTTCTTACTGAAATTGTTTCTATTGTTTAATCTATTTCAATTGATTTTTATTCGAAAAAGTGTCTTGTTAAATGTCAAGCAATACATAAAAACAAATGTTAAATTTACGCTACAGTTGCTAAAAGAAACGAATGTTTATTTACAGCTAGCAAACTGTTAGTTGTAGTTAACAGCAGCAGCAGTTTATTAACAGCTGTTAGAAAAACTGCTGTTAGCTTTAATTTAATTCTAATTAGGAATTTTTGCTTTTGCTTTTGTTTTTGTGAATTTCACATTGTTTATACAACAGAATTTAGGTTAGATCCAGTTGTAGTAGTGTGGGGCTTATAGGGATAACAGGGAGCTTCAAAGACTACTGTTTACAAAGATATGTTAATATGTTGTTGGGCTGTTACTGTATGAAATCAACTTAACAGCTGTTAAAGTTTAACATAAAGCCTGCCTGTCTGCATTTAAAATGAAATAGGCTGTTAATTAAGCAGCTGTGGCAAAGGAAATGTTTCCATTCAAGTATTTCCTGCAGTTCTTCAGCGGCATGTCACTTAATTATGAGCTATGTGAGCCAAAAGTGATGTCTTCGTTTGCATGTGCAACAAGCATGTATGCTTGTTGTGTTATGGCATACATGCACTTTGCGCAATTCTCGCCAGATACCCTTGCTCCAACAACAATAACAATAACAACAACAACAAATGAGATTGTTTAGCTTGTCGGCTGCATTTGTTTGTAGTGTGTAAAACTGGCTCGCTGCTTATCCTACCAAATGCCAATCTCCAACTCCGTCCGTCTCTGTTAGCAAAAATGCCGTCTGAGGCGGCGGCTGCTTCGGCGGCGGCGGCCAACTGGCTGGGCAACTGGGGAACTGCTGGATTGGGACTGGGCGACTGGGCGACTGGGCCGCTGGGCGTCCAACTGGTTGTTAGTTGCTGCTCGTTGCTTGTTGCTTTTAGCTTGTAGCTTGTAGCTAGCTGCTTGTCCGTTTGCCGGCAGTTTTGAATTACAAAAGGAGCCTTTTGTGGGGCCGCCTGCAACAACAGCAACAACAACAACAGCAACTGCAACTGCAACTGCCGCAACAGCAGCATTTTTATAATTTCAATTTTGTGTATCTATGAGATACGCTTGCAACGTGAATTGGCATTTTGTATTATGCATTTGATACCCTGCATATACTAGCTGCTAACATTGGGTAACATAATGCTTATTATGACTCTAATATTTTTGATTTTAGACAGAAACTTGTCTTGGACAATTCTTGAATATTAGTTATTACTAAAATAGTAAGTTTAATTTGTTAACAGTACTCAGTGCGAAAGGGGTTTCTTATAGACAAAAACGAAAAACTTTATTTGAAATGTCTTACTATACGTATACTTAATATAACATACAATATGCTGCGAGTCGTTTACTTATATTGCTCCTACAGCTTTCTTTATAGTTTAAGTATGATACATTTGAAGTGTTTACAAAATAGCAATTGAGCAGCACTGTGAATTGAAGCTCCTTGTAAGACTTATTAGCTTGTTTAAGTACTTGACAAAACGAATTCGAGGGATAAAGTCAACTTAAAGCTAAAAGGAAGATGAGAAAACGGTACTTAGTCCGTATGCTAGTATATGTCTCTAGTATAGTCTCTAGGAGCATTTACGTAATCGAGGTATTTTGCTACCTTTCTATTTTACAAATTTGTAAGCATAAAGTCGCTAGATTCTGTTTTCATATACATATGTACATAAGTACATTCTTAGCGGAAATAGTTCATAACCAAAGCTTAGTAATTACAAACATTTAATTAAACATATTTACTCTGCAAACCTATGTGACGGGAGATAAAAAGAGGGTTGGGAAAGAAAAATTTTAAAGAAAAAAAAATATAAAGCTATGTTTATAAATATAGGCATTACATTTTCGACTACCAACGCGAAATTTTCGATATCACTGCATTTATGTATATAATAATATTAAAAATAAACTTTCGTTTCCAAATACTTGTTACAATTTTAATAATAATCAAATGACGAATATAGTGAAACACGAGCGATAATACTTTATTATCTGCATGGCGACAATATTTTCTATCCTATTTGCTATTCAGCAGGAAAACTTTTCTATCTCCCAGGCGATTCTCTTTTTGGCGACTTCCTATCTTCAAGGCACAGCAAGCTCCCATCTCAAATGGGTAACCACTTATTTCATCTATCTTCCAGGCAAAGCACTATATTAAAATGAAGGCGAAACTCTATCTTATCCTTCAGTCGAAAGACTTTTATATCATTGTGGCAACAAGCTTTCTTATTCCTCAAGCAAAAACAAAAACCAGGCAACCTTCTTTCTTAGCCACTTCTTACCGTTGGCAGGTATAAAGCAATAGTTAAAAATATAATAATAATAATGCATGAGTCATAGTTTTTTTAAGTACTTGTAGCACTAGGATGACAAGTAAATAAATAAGTTTTTGTTTTCAACTCGGGTACAGGGTAGCTGCTAGTCAAGTCGTTGCTGACTTTGGCAATACTGCAATTTGCATATGTGTGTGTGTGTGTGCGTGTGCGTGTGTGTGTGTGTTTGTGCAAATATGCAGTGTGACCAGCTGCAACAGCAGCAACTCCAACGCCTCGCATAATTAAAACACAATTAACGTTAGCAATTTATGATGATGATTACGACGACGATGATGATTATGATGATGTTGTGGCTGATGTGATGATGTTGGCTGTTGATGATGACGATGACGATGACGAGTGGCCAGGAAATGCAATTAACCGATTGGCCCACAAGTCGCCATTCGAAAGTCTTTTGCCCCGATGCACAGGCCTTTTGGCAAACTTTGATTGAAATACGGTTTTATTTTTCGATTTTCTAGTTTTTATACCGTTTTTTTTTTTTAAATTGCATAAGCCAAACAGAGTTGCCGCCAGGCGTTTAGTTTAAGCCAAATGCCTCGAAAGTCCTAATCAATTTGATGAAAGTGGGCGGCGATTAGGGCGTGGCGTATGGCTGAATTAGAACTTTCTAGTTGCTTGAACTTTGCAAGAAAGAGCAAGAAAAATCCGAAGTTATGTGGAGCAAATCGTTAAAAGCGATGACAGCGGCAAAAAAAAAGCAGAATGTGTGTAAGCCATATATATATAATTGAAGGCCGCACGCAATTAACGCATTTTGACAACAACAACAACAACAACAATAATAAAACATGAAAATCATGTCGTTCCGTTAGGCGGCTTAACAGCTTCATAAATAAACAACAACAAGAAAACGCGCATCAAATTACAAGTGTTGTAAAATTGGAATGGAATTGGAGTATTTGAGCAGAACTTAACAGTGCAATGTTAAGTGTGTGTGTGTGTGTGTGTGTGTGCGTGTGTTGGCTTACCTCATTTGTGTGGGCTGCTTAGCAGAAGAAGAAGAAGAAGAAGCAGCAGCAGAAGCAAAAGACAAACACACCCAACAACAACAACAACAACAACAGCAACAACAATAATAACAAAGCGCTTCTGCAATTGGAGCGCAGCGAGCGACGCGCGAAATTCTCGAGTTGCGATTTCTGTTTGTGTTGTTGCTGTTGCTGCTTTCCGCCTTTGTGTTTTGTTTTCGTTGTTTGTTGTTTTTCAACAGCTCTGCTGGCGATTGCACTTTACACTTTTGTGGCTTGGCTTTTCAGGCTTCACTGACTGCGCAGACAGGTGCATATTATATTATTGCCCACTGCATGGCAACAAAAATTACAATTGAAACAATTTTGTTTTCTTTTGTTGCTTTGTTTTCGCAGCACTTTCACACATAACTTGAACAAAAAGTGCGCTTGAACTTGAACAATCTAAAAATGTTTCGCTTAATTTTAGCGATCGTTTTGTTATTTGAGCAGCCGGCGCGCGTAGTTTGAACGAAAACAACAACAGAAAAAGAAAAAAAACGACAACAAAACAAATCAAACAATAGCGAGAGACGACGCACAACCGAAGCGCTCGAATACCAGCAACAAATGAAACGATCTGTCAGCGAGTGTGACCTTAGTTGGCTAGCTGTAGAATACCAGTTTGGCAGCGGCAATAATACTGCACGAAATACTGCTGTATATTTAATCGAGCTATCACATTCGTATTTGTCTCTGGGCGTTTAATTTCAAAATACTTATTACTATATTGTGCGTGTTAGTCTGTACGAAGATGAGTATCGTTCCAGTGATTCTCGCATACGCTGCTTTGTGCATATTGAAGCCACTTTACCTTGGGAGGAGGCGTATATTTGCGGCCGAGAGGGCCGAAATTGTGGAGAATAACATTGTTGTTCAATTTTTCACCCCAATTTTAGAAAGAATGCGATGGCTATGGATCGTTAATCTGTAACTTTGGTAACAAGTCATATTTTATAAAACTCTTTAACTGTAAATACTTTTTCAAAACAACAAACATATCGATAAGTGGTGCGCATGTATCGAATACCAAAGAATACGAGCGAGATGACTAGACGTGTGCAAATCCAACAGCTGTTCGCTGCCGCCGCCGACCAAATTGTTATTTCATAATAACTTAGATTTTACATTTGAATTCTGCCAAATTAGCTTTTAAGCTGTATTAAAAAACAATGCGAAGCACGCGCAAACTACTGACTCTGGCGCGGCTGACGCTCAACCGCAGGGCGGCAACGGCTGCCACAAGCGCTGGCGGCACAGAAGAAACGACACATTTTGGCTATCAAACTGTCAAGGAGAGCGAAAAGGAGCAGAAAGGTGAGCGCCAAATGGAATAGTTAAAGTGAAGCCCGACCTATCGGCTATATACATATATATATATATTCGTGTAGTACACCAGGTGTTCGAGCAGGTGGCCCAGTCCTACGATCTGATGAACGATGCAATGTCGCTGGGCATTCATCGCGTGTGGAAGGACACGTTCATTGAGCGCTTGGGTCCTGCGCCGGGCATGCGGCTGCTGGACATGGCCGGCGGCACGGGCGACATCAGTTTCCGCTACCTCAAGTATCTCGCCAAGCAGCCAAATCCGCAGCAGCGCCACAGCCACGTCACCGTCTCCGACATCAATCAGCACATGCTCAACGTGGGCGAGGAGCGTGCCCGCCAGCAGGGATTGACGGCAGACAGATTGCCCCACGCCAGCATTGACTGGCAGTGCGCCGATGCCGAGCAGCTGCCCTTCCCCAACGATAGCTTCACCGCGTACACAATCGCCTTCGGCATACGGAACTGCACCCACGTCGACAAGGTGATTATGGCCCATATGATTATATAGAGTGGCAGACAGCAATTCCAAACTGCTCACATTTAAATGTAGTTATTAATGCACTAAACTGCCAGATTCCGTCTATGGGAGAAGCTTTGTGACAAAACGAATTGTTAAGATTCTCATTGGACTTGGCAGCTAGTAGTCTTAAGAATCCCAAATGCTTTTCATACAAAAACTTATCTCGCAAGCGATTCTTCCTAAATGCTTTTAGCCAAAATGCTGAGATTATAATTACACTATTGTAATTGTAACTAGTTATTGTTGGTTCGGAATATCTTAGAAATTGTAAATGCCTTTTGTTTGTTTAAAGAACTCATTGTTAAATCTTGTATCATTTGTTACAAACTGATGAAATGCTGAATATGGTCAGATTTTCTCTATAAGAGCTATACGATATAGTATTTGCAAAGTTTAGCATTTGTTATCAAAATGTAAGCATCATAATTACACTATTTAACTCAAGAATTTATTAATGATATAGTGGAAAATAAGAAAATTGTTCATATAAGCTATTCGTTCGATTGTTCCCAGCAACAAGATATTTTTAGCCGAATTTATTAAAATTTGAATAGAAAATAAGCAGCAAAAATTTAGACTGGTTGAGCAAAATCCATAATAAAACACTTTTTGGATTCAGGGTATAACAACTTTGATATTTGTTAATGAACGTTTGTTTAAAAGTATTGAAATTTAAACCGGAAAGCTTTTTCTTTCTTTCCACTTGGTGTACATTAAAATAGAGAATGGAAGAGAAAGAGACGTAAGAGATAGTAAGCAATAGGAGTTAGCTGAGAAACTAAACGAAAAGTTCTAGTTTGAAGTGGAAAGATTCGATAGTTTAGTTCCTCTGAATTCAATTATTATAACCAACTAAGTATATACCCTTTGTTTTTGCAGGTACTGAGCGAGGCATATCGCGTGCTGCAGCCAGGCGGTCGCTTCATGTGCCTGGAATTCAGCCACCTGACCAACGAGACGATGCAGTGGCTCTACGACCAGTACTCCTTCCAGGTGATACCGCCCATGGGCCAGCTGCTGGCCGGACAGTGGCAGGCGTATCAGTATCTTGTGGAGAGCATTCGCCGCTTTCCGCGTCAGGAGCAGTTCAAGAGCATGATCGAGCAGGCGGGCTTTGTGCACGTGGCCTATGAGAATCTAAGCTTTGGTGTTGTCAGCATACACTCCGGCTTCAAGCTGTAGCTATAGCTGGAGCTGGAGCTGTTGTAGCTTGTATCTTCAGTTGCCCAACGCTAAATTCCTTGTACTATTGCTGTCAGAGTTGTAAAATTGTTAAACATGCCAAGCACGTTTAATTATCCCTCGCTTTATTTTACGGTTTTCTTTTTACATGTGCTCGCTAAAATTAAAGTCTTTTCCACCAACATTGTTGACATATTACATGGCTTATTTGGAAGCTTTTTTGTTTGTTTTTGGCCAGCTTTGGGAAAGACCTTGACGAAATGCATATAACTTTTATGCACTTTTACAGTTGGAGTGGAAAATTGAGCTGGCTTTTTTGTGTGCAAAGTGAAAATGTGGGCTAATTGAATATTCATTTGTGTGTGTATTTGTTATTTAATGTTTGTACCCACTTTGAATATGAGCTGCTCCGCCCCCTTCCCCAATCTCCTCCTCCACGGAGTCATCAAATTTAGTGCAAGTGAAATTTATGCGTGTGAATGCTGAATTTTAACTAAAGCAAACGAAACGAATTGAAATCAAATCAAAATCCAAAAATCGAATCGCATCAAAATCCACACACACACACACACACACAACCTAATTGATAGTTTAGCTAAGTATTTT
This sequence comes from Drosophila flavopinicola, assembly GCA_035042425.1. Taxonomy (NCBI): domain Eukaryota; kingdom Metazoa; phylum Arthropoda; class Insecta; order Diptera; family Drosophilidae; genus Drosophila; species Drosophila flavopinicola. The sequence goes on along the minus strand of JAWNLL010000282.1, from coordinate 126,626 downwards.
AAGTACTTTTTTGCTGTACCCACTTTCGCCCCCCTTTTACCAACAATTCGGTACGTTTTAATTGGCCCAGTTATTTTTTGGCCAACAAATTTTGATGGGCTGCAGTTTGTTGATGATGTAAGCGTGTCATAAAAGGCTATAGTCGTATCAAATATAAACATTAACTATCAACAGTTTGCTTTTTTTGGGTTTGCGCCTAGCGCCTGAAAGTGAAATGTGACATTATAGCAACACTAACAACAACAACAACAACAACAACAACAGCAACAAATGCGACACCAACAAATGCGGAACATGCAAAATGAAAACAAAGCTGTTTTTTTTTTTTCTTCGTACGTGCAGAAACGTGCAATGCATGCGTACAGGTGGACGGACAGACAGTTACAGTGGGGCAAAACTTCAGTTAGCTAGCCCTTCAGCCTGCCTTCTTCTCTGTCCACCAGACAGTGGGAATAATGTTGCCTGATTAGAAATGCTGAAATGTCTGTAAATTCAAATTGAGATAGTATACTGCAAATCCTTCAAAGTTATCCTCATATTTCTTAGCTACCGGAACAGTTGAAATGGCACAGCAATAATATTCGATTTGAAAGTACCACAGATTTAGTTTTCAGAAGACAATAACTATATAGATAATATTGAACATATCTTCTCTTTGTTTTTAATGATCGGAATAGTTGGGAATGAAACACTGTCAGTTCTATGCTGTTTATATTACGCTTAGTTCTCTTTCTGTTTGTAACTATTCGCTGCTAACCTGACTACAACTCATTTGGAACAATCGAATATGAAACACTTACAGCACTGTTATTGACAACGTCTTTTCTTGGTTTTTATTTGATGTACTGTCAAACTGGAAGTTCTCTATAACTTGAACTTTGTTGTGGCAGGTTCCATTTAGAGAAGTTCGATTGCAGTTAGCGTATCGTCTCTTTCTCTAGATGAATGACATGGATTTGTATATTTGTCAGTACAAGGAATAATCTGAATGTATAGCTGAACTTTTATTAAATTTTAGGTTTAATCATAATATGTATGCATGTTTCATTTTGAATTGCTTATGCAGGAGCAAATGGAATTGAAGCACTGGTATAATAATGCCATACGTATGCGTTAATTGTATTTGGTGATATCTTTGTTAGTCATAATATGTATGCATGTTTCATTTTGAATTGCTTATGTAGGAACAAATGGAATTGAAACACTGGTATAATAATGCCATACGTATGCGTTAATTGTATTTGGTGATATCTTTGTTAGTCATAATATGTATGCATGTTTCATTTTGAATTGCTTATGTAGGAACAAATGGAATTGAAACACTGGTATAATAATGCCATACGTATGCTTTAATTGTATTTGGTGATATCTTTGTTAGTCATACTATGTATGCATGCTTCATTTTGAATTGCTTCTGTAGGAACAAATGGAATTGAAACACTGGTATAATAATGCCATACGTATGCTTTAATTGTATTTGATGATATCTTTGTTAGTCAAAATGGCGGGAGCAACCTAAAATGGAGCACAGTCTTTCTAGCTTGGTTTTCGGTATGTATGTATGTAAACATGTATATTAATTTTTAGTATAAGAAGAATATGTATGTGTCAGTTCACATTGTTTTTGAAGGAAGAAATGAAAAAGTAACACTAGCTATGGCTATGTTTGTCAGTCGAAAAATGCAGGGAACAATTTGAAATGGAACACTCCGATTGGATAGATTGATAGATATGGAATAAGTGGAAGGGGAGCACGATTAGGCTTAAGCATACTGTTCGTTTTGACTGCTTGGCTGCTCAACTTCGCTCGCATTTCGTTCCACTGTGCAAGCGTGGGTGGGGGCACTTGAGGGGTACTTGACGCTAGCATAATGAGCCGTTGTCCGGCGTTTGGGTCAGGTGAAATGGCCGCGTAAAACTCATAAGCTGCCCAATTGCCGCTGGCCATGCCGATGAGTCCAGTGTGTGTGTGGTGCGTGGACTGCACCACTTGGTATGCAGCGGGGCGTTGATCGCGCGACTGGGGCACGTCGATATCCGCTTTATAAATACAACAAAGACCAAGGAAGTTCATTTCATTTGCTCGGCAACAAGCGACGCGTTGACATAATCCAACGGCAGCCAAAACGAAAACGAAATCGAAAGTAGAAACGGATAACAAACAGATAGCCAGACGAAAGATGTGTCGCAGTTACGGTATTATGGCCAGGATGCTGCTGCCGCTGCTGCTATCCGCCGTGGTGCTCTCCCACGGCCGTGCCGCGTTGCGTTTGCGTCACTCGAGTCGCCTGAGCAGCACTACGCCCAGCACGGTGGGCACCACCACCAGCAGCAGTGACGCGACCACAGAGCAGCTGCAGCAGCCGCTGCAGCCGGAGACCACAGCCGGAGCGGAGGAACAGCAGCAGCAACAGCAGCAGCCGGAGCCGTCATCCACCACGGGCAAACACAAGCGTGGCATTTTGCATGGCGCCGCCGCCGGCCACCATTGGCCCGCTCGCACTTATGCCGCCCAATACGGCTACAGCTTGCAGCTGCCGGCGGGCGCCAGCTTCTTTGCCGCAGCACCCGCTCCAAGGCATCATCACGGTCTGGTCAAGTATCCGGCTTATCATATCAAGCAGTTTGCGCCCGCAGCTGGTTTCCTGCCTGCGACCTCGGCGCTGGCGCCAGCGGTGTCCGGTGTGGTGCCTGCTCTACCGACGCTACCGGCTGTGCCTGCTCTGCCAGCTCTACCGGGTCTGCAGGGTCTGCCTGCTGTTGGCGGCATTGCGTCCGCGGTCGCTGCGCCGCCTTCGTATGTCCTGCGTCCTGGCAATGCGCTCGTCTCCTCCTACAGCGTCAACTATCCACATCAGCATCTGCACCGTCCACTAAAGCCCCTACACTTCCATCATGCGCTACAGGTGAGCTCTATATTGTTCAATTTGCCAGTTCTTCATCGCAGTTTTGAACGCTTTCAGCCCACTTATGCACAGGCCTTTGCTCCTGCTGCACCTGCACTGCCTCTTCAGCCGGTACAGCCCATACAGCCGGTACAACCCGTTCAGCCGATACAGCCCGTACATGCTGTTCACCCGGGCTTCACCTTTGCCGCTCAAAGTCCGCCCGTCGCCGAGTTTCCGCTTGTTCCCCAATTTGCCGTACAGCCAACGCCCGAAGTGTCCGTAATTCCACAGGCGCCACAAGTGCCCCAAGTGCCCCAAGTGCCACAAGTGCCACAAGTGCCGCAGATACCGGACATTCCGCAGATTCCACAGATACCGCAGATTCCACAGATTCCACAGATTCCGCAGTTCCCGCAGCTACCAACATTCCCGCAGTTTGGCATTCCACAGTTCTCGTTCCCGCAGGTGCCACAGTTTCCACAGGCGCCACAATTTCCACAGGCGCCACAATTTCCACAGGCACCCGCTGTTCCAGCTGTGCCTGCCGTACCCGCTGTGCCTGCTACACCCGCTGTTCCAGTTATTCCCACTGTTCCGGCCAGCCCTGCTTTCCCTCCTAATCCCGCGTTCCCTGTGAATCCCGCCTTCCCTTCCAGCGCTGCCTTCCCTCCCAATCCCGCCTTCCCTCCTAATTCCGCTTTCCCTGGCAGTCCCTCCTTTCCGCCCAACCCCGCTTTTCCCGCTGCCCCGCCCACCAGCCAGTTCTTCCCCGCCTCTGTGCAGCCCCCGTTGCCCCAGCAGCCGCCTACTTTTGGGCAGCCGGAGTCGCAATTCCCGGGCGGCATTGTGCCGCTGCCGGGCTCGCGGCCCGTGCAGCCGGAAACCGGCACGGCGATAGCCTCGCCGCAAATACCCAACACACCACAAACGGAATTGGAACAGCCCGAGCAGCCGTCTCAGTCACCGGCGCAGCCTCAGCAGCCGCAGCAGCCGCAGCAGCCCTGGAAGCCGGTCTTCTATCAGCCACCAGCGACGCCCAGTCGTCCGGCCGTAACACTACTGCCGCCCTACGGCCGGGAACCAGCTGAGGGTAAGTTAGAGATGCTGTCTGCACTGCCTGCTGTACTTTATCCAACACCCTTCTCTGCGCTTCTCACAGGTTATCTGCCGCCCGTTGGCACCCAGGCAGCTCAGCTGACGGCCGCCAGCGCCGGAATCAGTGCTCAGGGCATCTTCGATCAGCTCAGCGATGCCGAAATCGAGCACATCTTCGCCCAGGCGAATCTCGCACAGCAGCAGCAACAACAACAACAGCAACAACAACAACAGCAACAACAACAACAACAGCATCATCACAGCTATCAGCACTACTGAAAGTCATCTTGTCAATAATTTCCTCACTATTTTTTTTTGTTTTTTTTTTGTCTGTCTATCGCTTTCATTTATTTTTATGATATTCTTTCCATGTATATTAAATTATCGTTAAATAAGTTATTTATCAAAAAGTTAAAAGATTTTTCATTTATCGATATGGAGTTTCTAGCATAATGCCAATATCCATTTTAAAAAGAAATAAGCTATATTAACAGATTTGCTCGTGGTTTGTATTTAGGCTCAATGCAATTAAGAAGTTTAGTTTAAAATAAGCCAATACCAGGTGCCTAAAAAATAAGTTGCTTAGCGTTGAGTTGAGGGATTGTTTTCTAGCTTTTTTAGATTTAGCCAAGGGGGAAAGGATTATCTTCGGCGTGTCGAAGATTTTATACTCTTTTCGAACCTTTAGACAATTTTCACAATGCCGACTGCAACACTTTAATTAGCTGTACAAATTTATATCATATGAATTTAAATTTTCTACTGAAATATTAGATTTATTTCCAGTTGTATGGCACCTATAAGATACAGTGGTCCAATCCGGCCGGTTCCGACCAATGTGCTGTCCCTTTAAATAGTAAGTCTCCGTGCAAAGTGTTATAACGATAGCTCAAAACCTGAGGGACTAGTTTGCATACATACAGACAGACAGACAGACAGACAGACATACAGAGAGATAGACAGACAGACGGACATGGCTAGATCAATTTGTATTGTCATTCAAGCATACTGGCAGTAACTTTTGGGGGTCTCAGACGCTTCCTTCTAAGCATTACAAACTTCAGCACAAACTTAATATACTATTTTCATCGAAAAGAGTATACAAATTTCTTTAAAATTAAGAAAGTCTACTATAAATATATAAATATTTGTTCATTTAACAGCAGCATTTGCTTTCAGTCATATATTATTAGCTTTTCATATGCTTGCTTCGATTCAAAATCGAAGCGTTACTTTTCTGTGCTTTGTGAACCAGAAAACCCAATTGAAAAAGAGCTTTTATCATTGGCGCTTTTCACCTTGAACTTGATGATTGCTGCTGCTGCTGCAGCTGCTGTGCGAAGCTTTATTCATTCATAAATTGATCAGCTGTTCATTCATTGAGTGTGTGGCTACGTTTCGGCATCGGTCGTCTTTGGTCGGTCGTCTTTGGTCGGGCAGCCGGCATCGACATCGACATTGGCGGCACATGCCACATGTTGCAAGCACTCGCTGCTTCAGTTGTTACCGTTAGCTTCGCGAGCGCGCTGCCAACGGCTGCGCGCAAATACAAAACACAAAATATCGAAGTTTCCAAAAAGTTATAAAGAATTTTTGAAAATATAAAATATTAATAGCAAATACGAAAAATTCATATTTCGAAGCACTACGAAACTTTCTGACACGATTTTTTTTTCTAAATCTTCGCATGATCTCAGTTAAAAAAGAAATAAAAAATAGACCCAACGAAAAGTGCGAGTGTTATTTTGTTTTGTGTATTTACTTTTGGTGGCTGTTTGGTATTGAAACTTGCATGGATTGTTTATTGCATTTCAATAGCAAGAATTACAAAGAAAACTAAATCGAATACGAAATCGACATCAAAATCTAGTTGCCACATCTGTCATGAGGATAATAATGCTGATGATGCGTAAGTCTTGGACAAATAAACAATTCGATTCAGCAGTCTGTTTATGCATTGCGCGCACATCGATTCGATTATTTTTATATACTCGCCATGTTTGCAGCATTGCCCGATCAATAACAACAATCTGCCTCGGGCCCCACAATCTGCCACAGACATTGTCCATGTGGAGCCTCAGGCTGCAGCAGCAGCCGGCTCCCAAATAACTCGATGCCTGCTCACGTGGCCAGCGAAAAGATCGAGGTGTAGCCACTTGAGAGGGGATCGCTGCGATTTTCAGCATAATAGTATAATAAACAGACTAAGAAACGAATGCAATTTCAAACATAAGTCGAATTGGAATTGAACAAACTGGAGAACAGAGCTAAGAAGATATATGTTTTAATTGACAACATGTGCTTAAAGATTCGACTTCAAGGGCAACCAAAGTAGAGTTTATTCTCAGACTTTTGAGATGTAAAGTCGTAAAAAACTCAAAATTTTGCTTCACAAAAATATCAACAGGGATTCGTGGATCAAGTATAAAGCACTCATACGTAGTGTTGTACTTAGAATAAGTGCAAAGCGTACTAGCAATTTAATTCCAAATTGAAGCACAATATTGCAATTTTCAGGATTCAAAAAAGACGTTCTTGACATGAGAGTTTCGATCTAAGTTCTAGGATTTTCAACCTTTGCTGGTGTTGAACAACATTTGTAGAAAATTCTCTATTTTTGTTATGGCCCAAACCTGCTGGTCTGATATCGAAAATTATCGATAACTTTTGAGCAGATCGATTTATCGATAAAATGAAATAAACTTGATCTGCACCGGGACTACAAGAACATATGTATCTAAGAAGTCAATAGCTCTTGTAGCCTTTGATATCCAACAGACAGACATAGCTAGATCGACTCGACTGTTGATACCGATCAAGAATATATATACTGTACATAGTCCAAGATGGTTTGCTTATGCCTGTTACATACTTTTGCATAACCTTTTACCCATTTTGAATGGGTTCGGGGTATACAAATAAAATCAACCGCAGCAAATACCTGAGAAATCGAAAGAAAGATAACTCCAGAAATTGACCCATTTTCGTTTTCCGGGCTGCATCTGCACATTTATTTATAAGCGCATTTATTTGAAGACTATTTCTATTTAAGCAAAACTCAAATAATGCTGCAGATCATTAAATGTCTTTGTATATAAATAGCAACTAACACAATGTACAGGAAAAAACCAGAAGAATATTTCTTGGATTGCCAATTCGATTTAATTTTAAATATTTAGTATTTATAATAATCTAATATATATATATATTTATATATATATATAGAAGAATATTTCTTGGATTGCCAATTCGATTTAATTTTGAATATTTAGTATTTATAATAGCCTATATATATATTAGGTTATTATAAATACTAAATATTTAAAATTAAATCGAATTGGCAATCCATATATATATATATATATATATATATACATGTTATTAAAACTGGAGCACAATCCACGACGAAAGCATAATAATTTGTTGTTTGAAATTTACTACCTTGGAAAACGAAACGAGCCACAAACTAAAATCTACAAGATCGTATAATTGAACAATGTGCGATTTCTGCATTTTGAATATTTAATTTGAAAAAAGTATGTACAGAAACGATTGCTGGAATTATTTTAGCATCAAGGTTTAAAACATCGCAATAATGCCACACAAAACAGACCCTCTATTAGAAGAATTGGTAAAACACATTGATTCAGTTCCCAAAAAAACTCCCTCATGTTTTATGTTGAATCTGTAAAAAAAGAAAAATTATATCTGTTAAATGAATTATTTATGGATCTATAAATATGCATATTTACCAAGGCTACCAATAAATTCATGAATGTCGGAATGATAACTCAATTCAGTTTTAATCTGTAAAAAATTTAAAATTAATATGTATCTTAAGGATCAATGAAAATTCATACTTACGCAGGCTTTTCATAATCTTTGCCATACCAACTTGAGACGCTACTGAATTTCAGATAGGACGGCTAATCGCACAAAATTTCAATTTCAATTTTAATTTCTTTTGTTTTATAAAAATTTTTTTTGAATCCGCTTACTTATCAATGATGGCAAAAAACTTCCACAACGTTTAATTTTTATCAAGCCGGAATAATATCAATGATTGTTCAAAACTTAACACTATTTAAAGCTCCCTCAATACACGATACGAAAAAAAAACTCCCGATAGCTCAAATTATCTGCAAAGGACATTGAATCAATTCAATCTTAATCATATTAAAACAAGTGGGGAAGGATTATCTTCGGCGTGCCGAGGATTTTATACATTTTTCGAACCTAGGCAACTTTCACTCTGCCAACTGCACCACTGAAATTGCAATGAAATGAAATTGACCAATGTGCTGTCCCTTTGAATAATAAGTCTCTGTGCAAAGTTTTATCACGATACTTCAAAAACCGAGAGACTAGTTTGCATACATACAGACAGACAGACGGACAGACAGACGGACATGGCGATATCAATTTGTTTTCTCATTCTAAGCATACTGGCAGTAACTTTTGGGGGTCTCAGACGCTTCCTTCTATGCGTTACAAGCTTCAGCACATACTTAATATACTATTTTCTTCGAAAAGAGTATAAAGATCCTGTGTTGATCTATAAGTTGTGATACTTACAAAAATATTGGCCACAACAGCATAAAACACGAAAACATTAAAGAGAGGCACTTCTGTAATATATATGTGCTTATCAGCTATCTGCACATATTTTATATATTGCATACTTACCTAAGTATTACGCCACTTCATCAGGGCGTATATTGCAGCTCCTGATACTGATATTGTAGCTAATCCAATGAACACTTCAAAAGAGGCTGCTTTGGCCCACATCACGGACATAGCTGCCATGGTAGCGTCCAGGATGTTCATTTTGTTACCTTTTTTTTCCTGACATAGGCAAATCGATGCAAATGTTTGGCACAGGATATTCATTGCTATCCAAGAAGTACGTTTTTTTAGCTTTAAAAGTAGTTATTTTTTGTTTACAATTTTTTGACTTTTAAAATATAGTTGTTGTTATTGGAGCAAGTCGTTACTGAGGACTGAGAATAATGCTGAAAACTTTCAGGTATATCCCAAAATTTGTGACAGCATTATCAATGGCAACTATATATTATATATTGTATACAGCTCTAAAAGGCATACAATATCTATAGTCTTCAGTCGAAAATAAGATATTGTATACCAAACCCATATTCAGCTTATGTCATTTTAACGATAATTTCACCTGTTTGCTTTTTCCGCTATTAATACTATTTCCACTTAAAGCAGGTGATATTTCTGATTTAATATATATTTCTGATTTTATAGATTTTCTGTTCAAGATCCAATAACTTTATTATTTATTCACCAATTTTTAAAATTTGTTGTAGTAAATCTCACTATGGATCCCCAATATATGAGCTGAGTTTTACTCTTATATATATCGTATGTCTGTCTGTATAAACACTCGGATATCAGTGACTATAAGCGCTAGAGACTCCAAATTTGTAATATTAGTTCTCGTTGTCCCTTGACAGATCAATTTTAGTTCATTTGATCGATTACTCGTTCCGTTCAAAATGTTATCGATAGATTTCGATTACAGACCAGCGTTTTTGGGCCATAACTTAAAATTTATAAGAAAATATACAAATACACATGAACCAATAAGATCGGACAATAAACACTGAAGTTGTTGAAGACGTAACTCTACATTGTATGGGGCTCAGTGAAGAAGCAAGCGAGAAGCTAACCGCTAAAACTTATTGCGTTATATATATTGCTGATATAGCAAATATTTATTTGTATATTTGAGCACACGCTTATAGTCCATGTGTGATTTGCAAATTATATAAGATGTGGGTATGGTATTTTATTCATGGGCCAAAAAATATTTATCTTTATTAATAATCTCTATTTATATTTGTTTTAATGTTTTCTGAAAAAAAACCGATTGTAGCTTATTTAAATGCATACATTTTAGACGTATATGTTTATCATCTATAGGCTATTAAATGTATGAACAATATGAGTTTTTCACTATTTATTTAAAATTTAGAAAAATAATCGAACAGAAATTGATTGACTGTTGGAATAATGGCACAAATAATAATTAAATCCTTCCCATAGATTCATGCAGCGTAAAAGACTTCCAGAAATATGGAGTAATCTGTAAAGTATTTATTATTAAAAAGATATTTTACTGATCTAAAAATTGTGATACTTACTAAGGCTGCCAAAAAACAAAAATGGTCCACAACACCATACAACTTGAAAGAACGGGGCTTCTGTAATGTATATATGTATTCCAGTGTGTATTTCATCATCTTTTATAGATTTTTCATGGATCTGTGCATTTCCATACTTTCCTAGGCTCGACGCCACTTAAACACGGAATAGATTATAGCCACTGATGTTTGAAAATATTTGTAAAATATATAGATGTTTTCGTAGTTGCTTGACTTCGTCAACTGAGAAAATTCCTGAGCGCTTTCCCACAGCCAAAAATTTGTGACAGAATTCGAAGAGGACATTTGTTTTTGTTCATATAATCATAAATTTTAGTTTCTAATTTGGAAAATGGGATAAATATGCAAATGATCGCTCATATCTACACGGAGCAAAATGTACCCTTCATTTAAAATTGCTAATCTGTAAAATACATCCAGTTTTATTTTAAATGGATCTATGGTCATACGTACCTGGGTTGTCCAAGAACTCCCCCATATCCCCATTCATTGTCAAAGCAGCTCAGATACAATTGTTAATCTGTAAATAATTCAAATTTGATATTTTGTAGTTTATAAATAATTGATGCATCTGTAAACTTTTTGTAACTATATATACTTACGAAAGTGGAAAAAAACTTCTGATAGTAAAAAATTATATCACTAAATAAAGGATCTTGTATATTGAACTAGTTATCTGTAAAAGACATTACGTCAATATATATATCTTAAGGATCTATGAATATTTATACTTACGTTGGCTATCCAGAAAATTTTTAATACAAACATGAAATGAAAACAAAATACATATATCATATTTAATTTTTCATATCTTATACAGATTTTTTTATGGATCTTCATCCTTACCGATGGTGGCAAAAAACTTTTTATATTATTATATTTTGGGAATAAAAAGAGATGGACTGGTAACAGCATTGATGCATGAGAGGCATCAATATTAACTGGTTATCTGTAGTATATATCAGATATATATGTTTCTTACACAGATATTTTATAGATCTTACTACTACGCTGACGCCCCGTGTAAACTGCGTATGCAACCATGCCTGCTAAAAATACTGCAATTAATACATCGCCCACTTCATCTCCAAGCATATTATCCCAAATCCAGTCGATGACTGTCATTACTCTGTCCAAGATGTTTAGCAGTTGGACTTTCAGTTCCATTTGTGGGCATAGCCATGTGAAAATGCGACAAATCGGACAAATCATCAAAATATGTTTGTAAATGAAAATATTTTTAAAATGTGAAAAAATTTCGATCTATTCACTGTTGCTTGGCTTTTTGAAGTGAGAAAAATTCTGAGTATGTTCCGGTAGTCCCAAATTTGTGACAGCATTAACAAAGGCAATATAAGATATTTATACTTTTTTCGAAGAAAATAGTATATTTACTTTGTGCTGAAGTTTGTAATGCATAGAAGTAAGCTTCGCAGACCCCCAAAAGTTACCTCCAGTATGCTTAGAATGACAAAACAAATTGATCTAGCCATATCCGTCTGTCTGTCTATCTCTCTGTATGTCTGTCTGTCTGTCTGTCTGTCTGTATGTATGCAAACTAGTCCCTCAGTTTTTGAGCTATCGCGATGCAACTTTGCACAGACACCTATTATTCAAAGGGACAGCACATTGGTCGGAGCCGGCCGGATCGGATCACTATATCTTATAGCTGCCATACAACTCGAAGTCGGTTTTGGCCATAAGTCCCACGTTTTAAGGCTATCGCAATGAAACTTTGCACAGATACTTATTATTCGAAGCGACATCACATTGGTTGGAGCCGGCTTGATCGGATCACTATATCTTATAGCTGTCATACAACTGACAATGAATTAAATATTCATAGAACAACAAAAATAAATGTTAAGCTTATCGCGTATTTTTTACAGCATATTAAATTTCACTGGTGTAGTTGGCAGAGTGAAAATTGCCTGAGGATTCGAAAAGAGTATAAAATCTTCGGCACGCCGAAGATAATCCTTTCCCATTTGCTTATCATTATAATATACGCGGCCCACAAGGCTATATATTCTTTGGATAAAAATACAATACAATTTAATACAACTACAAACAACACCAAGATTGATAATGTCTTTTGCAAAACACAACTGATTAGTATAAAACCAGCATTGGTCAGTACACTTTATTATATAACATATATATATCTATATATATATTAAATATTTAGTAGTTAAGTATTTAATTGCTTAAAGTTCAAGAATTTTAAAATGAAATTTCATAAATCTTAAACGCTCTTTTTGGACGTACGCATCTTTATAATAGTAGTTAAAATTAATAGAATTGCAGTAGACTCAATAACCGATATCATTAATGTAGAGAGCCTGCAATAAACCAGCTGTTTTTATGCTCTTTAAGGGGGATGGAAGGAGGGGGAGAGGTGGGGGAGGAGGAGAGGAGGCAACAAAAGCCAGACGTTTTCAATTTCTTGTCGTTGGGGTTAAATGAAATTTGTAATTTGCATATTAATTTCTGATATTAAATGGACGATGACCAGAAATAGCGAAATTGCAATAAGGGGAGACCGGGAAGGCAGGGGGGATTGGGGGGTTCGGGGGGAGTGCGTAGGTGCGTAGAGTGTGGCAATGTCGTCGATATCCGCTGTTTCATGTTTTACCGATTTACCGTAACTCTATTAAATTTTTGTAATAAAATGTCATTAAGTGTAAGTGCGGTGCGTGGTGTCGCTTAGATTTATGGCTGGGGCCAAATGGAAGCGACAGCAGCCCTGAATTGTCAGCGAGATTGTGTGCTAAGTGTGTGTGTGTACACAGTAAACAAATTAAATTAAGAACAAAATGCGTGATTTAAGTACTTACGTTATTCGTATATACATGTATACTTTTGAAGATTGACTTCAATGATAATTAATTAATTAAATTGTACTTAATTGAGACTAGCCATTTTTGTCTATGTACTGCATGCGTATAAATGTACACTTAAGAAAATAAATACAGAAAGTTACAAACAAATTCGCTTATAAAATAAATGAATAACGAAACTAATAAAAAGTTTTCTAACTTACTTAGTGTATTATTAGACTTTGAGCATTATTTGACGGTATCGTAGTTTGTTCTTGATTTAAACAAATAATTATGCACATATGCAAGAATTTTTGATATATATTTCAAGAATCGCTAGAAGATAAGGTCGAATCTGGCTTGAATCGAAAATATTGAATTCAATATAACAATAAAACATGAAACACTTAATTAAGCTTATTATTTTTTACTATATACAATAATATACAGTGAACAAATTAAGTCAAGAAATTTGAAGAAATTCCAAGACAATTTAATTGATTTAGGTACTTAATTTAAATATGACCAAACATATTGACTGTATTACAATTGATTTTGGGGTATATTTTATATATTTATTTATGCATTCAGTTTCTACTGCTGCAAGATTAACTTATATGTGGGTTATAAAAGATTTAAAGCTAAGAATGTTTGGTTTTGTTTTTGATTAACATTCAGTTAAATTTTTTTTTTTTTTTTTTAAGTAATGTTAGTCTTGAATCAAGAAATTTTTACTAAGCTTAGAAAAATAATTCATCCCAGCCATAGTTTTTTTCTGCAGTGTAGTGTGTGTGATATGTTTTACAGTTGCGGTTGCTTTGGTCACTTTTGGTCACACCGAAAGTTGGGTTATTAGTTGTGAGAGCGCTTCGCAGCATATGCAAATCCAGCAGGAGCTATGGGGGAGGGGGTGAGGGACAACAGTTTATGGGGCCCCACATTTGGGCCCAGTTAATACGGCAATCGTTTTGTGCAATGCGGTGTGAGGATTAAATTCGTAGCTGTTTGATGTTTTCTTCTATTTTTTTGGCAAATAAACTGCAAGTTAAGTCCCCAAAGTGCTAGCGACTGTTAGATGAGAAATGATGAAAAGATAAAACGCAGCCCAAAATAAAGGTAAAGCCAAAGCCAAAGTTCAATCCCAAAATTGTTGCGGTCTTCTCTAGACTCGACTCTTGTCTAATTTTAATTATCAAATGTAGCTGAAGCAGGGCAATGCAAATATTTATTTATTGCTTGATAAGCCAAAATAAATCTCTGTCTTAAATTGAAATAAGGAGCAAGCACTTAATGTATTTATTTCATTTGACATTGTATTCATTAATTTGTTTTTTTTTAGTCATTGTTAAAATGTTAATGTTTAAATATTTTATTTATTATGCAGAGATAAAAAACGAAGCTCTCATGTTTTTAATCTCGAAAATTCATCTGCCGTAAGCCAAGTAAAAACTTTTGCATTTATTTTAAGAACAACACTGCGTATGAGCATTTTATACCTTCACAAGCATTCTTGTGCCCATTTTTGTAACATTGACAATCGATTTTGAAATCAACAAGGAATCTTAATTTTTGTAGAATATTCAAGAATAAATGGTACATGAAACTTAGAGAAGAAAACGATATAAATGCTATCACGGTCACACTTGTATTTAGAATCGTGTTTTTCTCTGATTGTACATTTAAGGTCTTTCTCTCAATGTTGCTATTCAAGTTGAGCAACAACTAAAGCCTGATGCTAATTTCATTTTATCGATAGGCTAAAGGATTTACATTTAAACACTGTTTCCAATCAGCAACAAAATTGCTAAAGACGCACTCTTAACTCATTACATAACCTCAAATATGCGAGCAGCGCATAAACTCTAACGTTTTCCCTCTCCAAAGCCAAATGATGTGGTGTATTTATTCAGGCACTTACCAAGTTTTCTTTTGCCCAGTGGAAAGCAGAGCACAGAGTCAGCCGAAAGCGAATCCTTGAAAACCGATGCGCCAGGAAAAAACAAATAAAATATTACTCACTCGAGCCAAACAAATTGTGCGTTCGTTTTGCACCATAATAATAACTAGTTCGGTTGTAGCTCCATTGTCTGCCACACGGAAAATGCTCCGATTTTCCATTTAAGTGCGTGTCGCCAGCGGCTAATATCATGATATAGAATAGGGGGAGTGGCTGCTGAGGGCGGGCAAGCAATCCCAACAATCCCAACTTGCTGTAATTTGAATACTGGGCCCATAGAGCCAATCATTATTTATGGGCGCACTTCTCACATTTTCCGCCAGAGATGTGCAGCTAATGACGCAGCCATAACTGTCCAACCCCCTCTATTCCCGCCACTGCCCAAGTACCCCTCTCTTCTCTTTCGCTAATCGATGCCAGAGCTAGAGCAGAATATCAAGTGACAAGTGCCAGGGATTAGCGCCAAAATCAAAGCTGATGCCCTGTAGCACTACAAACTACTTAAGAGAGTTATATCATTGGAATTTGAAAAAAATAACAATTTCTTTTAAGCATATAACAAGAAAAAATTCAAATGAATATTATCTACAATGGGTACACACATCTTTTAGCATGTTATTGAACTGCATCTCAGCTTTCATAACGATACAATTAAAAACAAACATTTTATTTGATTTTTTTTTTTTCAACTGTCATTTAACTTATCTCAAACTATTTACGCAGGGATAGGTAGAGCTATTTCGATTCTTAGTTTTGAGTACAGGGTATCAGCTGGTCAAGTGCACTCGACAGTCGCATTTCTTGCTATTTTCTAAAGTTTTCGGTAATACGACGCCCGTTGCCTAATTGAATTGTCGGCAGGTGTAATGACAGCCTAAAAGGTTAGGCATCATTAGGCCACGACAATGAGGGTCGTGTGAATTGAAAGTGAAAACTCGAGTGTATTCGTTATTTGGATACCTCTCAATGGCTGCTGGGCCGTGTAGTTGTGCTAAATGATGGGGCGATGGGCCACCAAAGCAATCGCCATTGAGTGATTGTCTGTCCAAATGTTTATGAGAAGGTGGGTTATGGCCACAACAGCTGGAAGGGCAGTTCGGCCCAATGCACTTAAGACCAATGATAGGAACGTGTTCCATTAGGGCCTATAACTGCTGCTTTGAATTCTTTTTCAATCAGTCTTAAAGGATTTTACGGAACACAAATGATTGGAAGCTTAGAGCAAAGAAAACTCATTTCAACTTGTGAAAGTCTTAGCAAGTAGTTGGAGCTATTCAAATGGAATAACTTCGATGGAATTCAAGACAACTTTTTTCCTTTCGCTATAGTCATAGTAAGCCTGGCGGATAAACAAATATGAACTACAGAATATGTTTGGAACTAATTACAAATGCTTACAATCGAAATTCTCAACAACAAACTTGAATAGAATCAACAAAATTGATCGTTATAGAAGAACAAAATTAATTACAAAGAAATGCTAATTCTAAAAGTTTGAAATTAAGAATCAAATCTTTAACGATTTGTATCAGATTTAATTTCAAGGTGATTTCATGTGTATGTAATAAATGCTTACCAAACTTATTGACTCTCTACTATATATATTATATATCCCTTTTTAACCCTTTTAAGGTCCTCAGTCAGGCCAACTTCTGACAATTCATATATTTTACCATATCAACTCTTTAATATAGTTTTGGAATTAATGATAACTCTACATTTTTCTAATTTCCGAACTGTAAAAAGAATTTTTTATTGATAATGTTCTTTCCATTTGCCTTTCTATTAGGCATGGTCTATTTTAAATTTTTAAAATTTGTAAATCTAAAACTTGTCTTTATTTAGATATAAAATGAAAAATACCAGTTAATAGCAATTAATTTTGAGTTTCATAATTTCTGTTTAAAAATATTCATTATTCGCCAAGTTTCATTTTAAACTCCGAAAGCAAAAGCTTTTCCCACTTAACAAAATCTGGAAAAATTATCAATCATTGACTTGTAATTTGTCTTCTATTTAATCACATAATAGTTACGTAGCCTGAAAAGAAATTAACTCCATGAGCAGCATTTACTTCTGTTTGGCTAGATTTTGGGACAGATTGTTTTGTTGGGGTTTTTGGGGTTGGGAATGCAGTCATGTTAATGTCAGGCTCGCTTCAAGTAACTCACATGTGGATGGGGCCGTCAAACTGTCAAACTGTGCCTTCTCAACAAACAAACCCATACAAAAAACGCGCTACCCAAAGAAAAAAGCAAAAATTCAACTTGGGAGCAGGCCACAAAATGAAATATTTGCACAGTGGCAAATGCCAAATGTGTGTGTGTTGGTGTGTGTGTGTTGGTGTGTGTGTGTTGGTGTGTGTGTGTTGGTGTGTGTGTGTGGGGGAGCAATGAAAAATGTCATGCGTAATTTCTTGATTGAAGCGTAACGTAAAGGCAGCTAGCTTACGTTCCGGTATGGGCCACGTTTAAGAGGTCCAAGAGCAAACCGCTTAAATTAACGGAATACGGATGCGAATAAAGAAGTGAATATAAATATGAATGTGAATGTGAATATGGGTACACAGAGTGGAGTTCTGCAAGGGTCGTGTGAATCAAATGAATGCAAATTTGTGTCTACTTGTCTTAGGTATAACTCAACTTAACATGACTCAAATGCCATGAGCTTATAGCCGGGATGATTGCAAATAAACTCAATCCGATTTAAACACAATTCTACCAGACCTGAAACGATCTGACAATACCTAACCAACTATTCATTTAGATATCTCAGAGCATTGAACTGCCCAGAATGAGTATTGTAATTGGCAATCCTTTAGATTTAAATCTAAAGTCTTTTACTTTCTTGTTTTATATTTTTTATTTTGTTTCGCTTTTATCAATTTATTCAAATCATCCAAAATCTCATTTTATAATTATATATTTTGTCTATTTATGTGCTTCTAGATTGTTGAGAACGAAAAATCTTCAATTTTCGATTGACTACTTTATATATTAATTAATGAGATCTCTAATTCGTAAGATCTCAGGTAGTCGTCTGTACATATTTGTAGAATTCTTATAAAATCTATTTCGTAAGATCTAAAGATCTATCGATACTAAAGATAAATAAAAATTAAACTTAAGTATTTTCCTATATGGTTCTAAGCTATTTGGCTAGCTCAGCAATGTCCTGGAATATGTTGATAGGTCTTATTTATCGACTCTTTTTTAAAGACCAAACCTTTTGTAAGTTCAGAATTTGAGATCGAAATCCTGTTTCGAACGAAATAAAATATGACTTCACTTAAAAAAAAACAAAATTAATTTCAACTGCCAAATACATTTTTTTATAGCATTAACTTTTTAATTACTTAAAATCTGATGAAAAAAAGTAAAAATAGTATATAAATTAGAGCTGTTAGAAAGCTTAAGCTAACCGAAGAACCAAGTATTTCCAATTTGTGAATCCTCAATAGCATCCAAGTGCATCCTGAAGCTTATCTAATTCCCAAGCTATCGCCCCAGTTGCTGGACACTTGTCCATCTCTAGCTGGCAGCACTTTATCACATGTCCTGGCTGACCTTTCGCATGGCATTTATATTCATTTGTGCTTTGCTTGTTGCCACTTATTGACTTTTGGCCCCCACTGACTATGATTAATACACTTGAACCCACCGATACCCAAAAAAATGAAATGGGTTCGGGCTTCTGCTTCGGGATTGAGGCCCATGAAGTAATTAAATGGGTCTCTTGCTTGTCTGTTATTGGTGCAAGAGCAAACACACACACACACACACACACACACACACACACACACAAACACACACACACACACACAGAGCAATTGCTTGGCTATTGGGCGGTCTTTAATGGGTTAACAATTAACCCATTGGTATGCGGCCCAAGTGGTCCACTTCTAAACTGATTTATATACATACACGCACATGTGTGTGTGTTTTGGCATTTAAATATTCGGCGATTTACTTTTTAAAAATAAAGTCTCTGCCCTGCGGCAATTACAGTGCCTGCCATTTGCACCACATGCACAGTGGCCTTAGAAGGGGGCGTTAGGGGGTTAATCTACAGAGCATACTTTTAGCTGCCCCATTTGTGCTTATTATCAGCAATTTGTGTGTGTGTGTGTTTTTTTTTTTCATTTTGTTTTTGTTTTATTGGTATTAGTATTTTTGTTTCTTGTTTCTTAGTTG
Organism: Drosophila flavopinicola; assembly: GCA_035042425.1. Lineage (NCBI taxonomy): Eukaryota > Metazoa > Arthropoda > Insecta > Diptera > Drosophilidae > Drosophila > Drosophila flavopinicola. The sequence continues at coordinate 107,486 of JAWNLL010000282.1, read as the reverse complement.
CTTGTTTACAAAACTTTATTCGACTGTACGAATCGTATTTAAAATTTGGCGCATTGATTGTTAGCCGTAGACTGTTGATCTCTGGCTGTATCCGAATCGACTCATCTGGAAAACAGCACTAGAAAATAACTGAAAAATAATGAAAGATAAAGCGAAAAACATTTGAATCTAAACAGCAGCGCGAAGTGAATAAAACTTTTGGAATTTCCAGCAACGAAAACTTTTCCCAAAAACAATTTGCTTATCTTTTTGGCTTAAGTATATACATTCTTGTGTGTATAAAGTAGATCAGCTAACGGCGCTTACCTCACCGTATAACTATATAAATCCGTATATCTTTGTAATTTCTTAAAATAAGAATACTTTGCTTAATTTGATAAGTATTTCATGATAACGCATAAGTCCTTGGGAAACTTCTTAACATATCATATAATTGAGATTTTCCCATTGTGGCAAGTTTTTTATAGTTTTTAGATTTTTTTTTACTTTTTTATTAATATATTTTTTTTTCTTAGTAATAATTTTGTTATTTTGTTTTCTTTTTCTTTCTTATCACTTTTAGATTACAACAATTTACAATCTTAATATATAATATTTTCAAAATAATTCTTATGCATTTTTGTTGTAATTGTCTTTTTTTTAAATAAATATTCAGAAATAAAACAAAATCATCCTATTTAAAAAAAAAAATTTTAAATTGTGAGTTTCCTAAATTATAAACTTAAATAGAATTATAAATATCTTCATCTCGTTCAAAGCTTTTTTAAATTTTTTTTTTTTAAATTTTTTTAAATATGCAACTTAAAAAAATATTTTGAAAATGATTTTTATTAGCTAGACAACAATTATAATTATAGTCTTCTAATTTCTAATCAATTCAATTATATTTGTTTGTTTCCAAATTATTATATTAGCCTTAAGTATTCTGAATAGTTTACTTCCATTATTGTGATAATCGCGCTAATTGCCATTGATTTCTTGTAATGATTAATTGGGCTAAACGAAAAGTGACATTTGGGACAATAATATTTTATTTTTAGTTGCCAGAGAACTTCAAATAAATGATTCTCTTTCGCTTTGTCTTCGTACACTTTAGCTCCCTTGGGTACATTTTGTGTGCCTTTTAAAGGTGCCCATAATATATGTATATGTATATATTTGGTGCCAATTGGCCTAGCCTGGCCCCCGATAATAAAATACAATAAAAATGAACAGACGTCAGACGAAGGTGCGCGCAATCGGCTTTCGATTCGGAATTGTCAATAAGTACACTGTGAAAAACAAGCATAATATGTTCTTGATTCAAGTACAAGCTGAGCGTGTCAAATCTGAAACCATAAATATTTATTCTTAGATTGAGTCTGTGTATTTGTGACTGAACAAACTTATTGTCCTTTTACTTTAAGGTCTAACCATCTTAAAAACACAGTATAAACATTTTTAATTACAATTTCTTAAAATAATAATTAAAAATTAATCTATAATAATTTTATAACAAATAGTCAAGTAATTTCGTAATGACTCGACTGGAGTCAGAAATGCTTTTAGCGTGTTTTTTCTTTAACTTCTGGTCCAATCATAGTGCCAACTTAATATCTATTATTAACAGACTCAAACTTCTAATAAGTTTACATGTTTTCATTTCATAGATCATAGATCTTAATTTCAGGCTAAAATTTCCAATTTAAGATTTGCTATTCCATAATGAGCGTTGAATTAATTACATTTATGTAAGACATTTAGCATAGGTTAAAAAAGAATCCGTATACGACAAGTATATACCACAATAATTTTAATAACTTTCGAAAAATTTCAAAAAAACTAAATTTGCATTTTGTTTCTCTGTGTAGCTAGCCAAAATAGAAACCTTCCAACCCGAGAACCCAAACCCAAAAAAAAAACCGCCAAGGCAGCAGGCACTCGACCTATAATCGGCAATTTGACAACTTGTTTACATGGGCCAGACCCAAAAAAGCGAAGAAGAAAAAAATCGAATCGATTCGACCTGCTGCAAACCGATAACCGATTTTGTGTGTGTTACGTGTGTGTGTGTGTGTGTGTGTGTGTGCGCATTGGCATAAGTCGATCGTTTGCTTTATACTTTATAGCTTCGGGTTCTATTTTCGTGGCCGCAGACGTACACCCCCTGCCAGCCCCACCCCAAAAGTCCCCCCCCCCCCTGCACCACCACCACCTTCTTTTGTTGCTTAGTTGCAGGCGAAGGCATTTGCTTTAATTATTTGAAATGGACATAAACAAAAGCGGGCAATTGACCGCATTGATGGTGTTGGCCAAGTTGAAACGAGTGTGTTTGCTTTAGTGCCCCCAAAATGATAATTGTGAGGGGGGGCTTAAGTTGGTTGCCTGTTGCCAAGGCATACATATATATGTATGTATATATACATAAGTTGTGATAGCTGTTGGCCAAGGCCAAGGCCGTGCCGTCTGAGGGGGTTGCCCAATGTGTACTCTGCCCCTTGGAGCTAGCTCATCAATCACAGCGTCGCGTTGCCGCAAACATTTCAATTTGCCGGCAAATGTGTTGACAAACGTCCGCAGGCTCAGCAATAGAAACAGCAGCTGGAGCTGGAGGTGGAGCTGGCACAGGAACAGAAACAGAAACAAGACTCGCACGTCTCGAGCTGAGCTTGTTTACACACAGCTCGCTGTCTGCTGTCTGCTGTCCTCAACCCCTTTCGCAGTGCACATTAGCAACACGTGTCAAGAGCCACACCTCCCCTTCCTCCTCCCCTTTGGTCCATGCTCGGGCGCCACATCCTGCGCGCGCTTAATTACACTTTTATGGAGTCATCCTTTGCTGCTGCTTCTGCTTCTGCTTCAGCTTCAGCTTGTTGTCATCGTCCTTCTCGCTGCAATTGTCGTTGCAATCCAGCTGACTTTGGCTTTCATTGCTGTCACTGAGTTATGACTTGTTGCAATTTCTCCCATTTTTATTGCTCGTTCCTTCTCATCCTCAGTTTGCTGTTCTTGTTTCAGTCGCGTTAACCTTCTTGTCTTTGGCAAGTGCGACTCTTATAACTAATATTATATTCCTTAGCATCAGTCCATCTCATGCAAATCTCTTAATAAAAGCTTACAATTTTTGTATTCATCCTGCATTCCTTTCGCTATATTGTTTGTATATGATATTATAAATATGCAACTTTATTTTGTTTATTGTGGAAAATACTGATGCAAATAACCTGTGAAATTTTTGTAGCATTTATAAATAAAATACTTAAGACTTAACATGTATTTGTATATATTGAAATTACATTCTAGCTCTACAAGCTAAAGCTTATTAGCTATGGCACTAATTGTATTTTGGGAATATTTTAAGTTTTTCTTAATATTTTGTTGGTATTTTTTGTTATTACTTATAATTTATAATATTTTCTGATCGTTTCTTTGATTTTTCAGCTACTTTTAGTTTTTTAATAGTGTACATCTTTTTTCATATTAACTTATAAACTGCTTGTTTAATATAATAACAAAGTAGGTAAAAATGTCAAAGTGACAGAAAATAATGTGTAAATACCAAATTGTGGTATCTATTCAGTTATTTGCTTTACAGGGTATACAAAGTGCGAGCTCCATATGAAACTTGTTACTTCCGCCCAAGTATAAGTAATTTGAGTTTTTCTTCTTGTTTTCAATTCACAATTCATTTGTTTACCCTGCAAAAAGCTCATTTGTTATTGTTTTTAATAATATGTGAGTTACATAAGCAAATTGCCTGAATAGTTTGCTCATGAGAATGCTTAAACCATAGCCCTTAATACAATATTTATTGGGGGCATTACGTTGCCCAGGGTATTAATCTATTGTCATATCTCTGCTTTCACTTGATTAATTTTGTTTATTCGTATCTTTTTTTTTTGTTTTTTTTTTGTTTGTGCTGTTGAATTTAATTCGATTTGGTTTTTGCTGCTGTTTTTCTTCTTCTTTTTTGTTGCCCTTTGTCTGATTTACATTTATTTGTTTACCTTTTGCTGTTATTGCTTTTGTTTTTTGTGTAACCAAAACATTGAAATTCTCATTTGGCCAAGGCAGCTGTCGGCACCGCTATCAGAATGTCACCCACATTGATGGCTTATCAATGATGCGGAAAGTGCCCTTTAACCCCCCACAACAACCCCATCCCATAGTCCTTGCCCTGCTTTGGAGCATTTCACGGGCCATTGGGCCATGGCCCAAATGTACTGTGCATAATTTTTATTACAAACAATTTCATTGCATATTTTACATTTTCACAATATTCGCAATTTACTGTTGGCCCCAATCTCAATCCCCAATCCCAATCCGAATCTCATGCCTCCATCTGGCGAATGCATCGTTAAAAGTGCTCTACGCATTAAATGCAATCGTTAAAAATAATAAATGATTAATCGCCAAGTGCTGCGGAATCGGAATCGGAACTGGAACTGGAACGGGAACTGGTACTGCAATTGGAATTGAAACTGGAAGCTACTATATCATTATATGGGATACCAGTATTTGAGATGCTAAAAAAACCGCTTAGATATTTCTCTCAAAAATAGTATTCGATTTAGTAAGCTGGTCCAATCTTATATTTTGTTAAAATTTAAGATTACTGACAAACAAAAAGATATAGATTTTGTTATAAGAAATAAAAATGTATTCCAATGCAACTAGAAACACAATCAAATTGCTTCATAATTTAATAGAACTCTTTCTTATGTATTTAATTTGCATTACAATATACATTTTTATGAATCTAAACACATTAAACAGTTTATTTTCATATGAAAAATTTTTCAAACTGGATGACAGTTGCTTTGTATGCTTTCCTTCTACTAGAGTTTTACTGATTAACGTATGTTAATGTTAATGTTAATGTTAATGTTAATGTTAATGTTAATGTTAATGTTAATGTTAATGTTAATGTTAATGTTAATGTTAATGTTAATGTTAATGTTAATGTTAATGTTAATGTTAATGTTAATGTTAATGTTAATGTTAATGTTAATGTTAATGTTAATGTTAATGTTAATGTTAATGGTAATCTTAATGTTAATGTTAATGTAAATGTTAATGTTAATGTTAATGTTAAAGTTAATCTTAATGTTAATGTTAATGTTAATGTAAATGTTAATGTTAATGTTAATGTTAATGTTAAAGTTAATGTTATATATTGTACTGCATCAAACTATCCGCTTTAACAAAGCTACCCCTTCGCTACTCAGCACTGCACACAATTGCCCATTTTAGCTTTTAGCCAATTGTTTTGGCCTACTTTATTAGATTTGTAATCAAATCATCAGCGTCCACAACTCGTAGAGCTGCTGATCTATAGAAGCTGCATTTGCGATTTTGCCAAATCAATAATGTTGATAATTTACTACTCGTTCCAATTATTTGGCCTTGTGTATTGGCAGTTTGGCCGTTTTCGGTTTGCCAAAAATGTTCTCCGAGTCTTTCGTTTTTCATAAGCATTTAAATAATATATTGTAGTTGCGTGTAGCATTTGACATAGAAGGTTAACACAAGTTTTGTGGCAGTTTTAATACAATTGCGTAGCTTAATTTGTTTTTGTTTCTGTTCCCTAGTCATTAGTTTCCCATAACTATATATTATATATATCTAGCAGTCAAATCTGGAAATATTCGATTATCAAGTCTCTAGGAACGCCTTTCACAGAATTCAAACTCCCCAAAACTAACAGATAACTAAGCTCAAGGGCTTTCTTATTAGTAAAGAATTTAAAATTCTTGCATTTGTTAAAATTAATTTCTTTTCAATTTTCAAAATTTTGAAATTTTAAGTTTTATTTAAAATGTATTGTGATCGTCACAATTTTTGTTTAAAGTTGTAGGTCAAATACTACAAAGACTTCTATATCAAAAGAGCTTATGAGCTGTAAAGCAATTTGCTTATAATTTAACCTCTAGATGAAATCTCTATTTAAAATAAGTGTGCTTCTTTAAAGTTAAGTTTTTTCCAAATTTTGTATAAATGTGAAAATTGTGCTTATTGCATATTATTAAATACATATATATTAATTTTGATAAATAAGTAAAGTTGTAAACTTAATCTTAATATGAGTATATATCACTTACTTCAGCACTCGACTAATTGCTCATTATCTTTTGCAGCACTGGCAACCCTGAGCGCTCTGCCCGTCCTGCTCGCGCTGGCGACATTGACCTTGGCGCCTGTTGGGGTGCACTCAAAGTCCAGTGTTGCACAACTCAATGCCACTTTTATGGTCAGCAACAGGGAGACAGTTGGAGCCCCAGATGGTGGCGAGCAGCAGTTGAGACTGCTGAAAGTGCAGGTCGACGACATGGATGCCATAGATTCGGCGATACTGCTGCCCGACGAGAAGGACAACTGCCCGGCTGGCTATTTCCACTGCAATACGACGGCACAGTGTGTGCCGCAACGGGCCAACTGCGATGGGAGTGTGGACTGTGACGATGAGTCGGACGAGTGGAACTGTGTGAACGAGGTGGACGCCAAGTACTGGGATCACTTGTTTCGCAAGAATCCGTTCGGGCGCCAGGGCATGGATGACAAACCGATTGGCGAGTGCTGTGAGTATGAGTATGAGTATTCATTGACATCGGACAAGGTCACCGCAATGAAGCGACTGTGCGAGTGGCGCCAGCCAGCGGACGGTAGCTGCACTAAACCAATGTCTGCTGCTCGCCTTTCGCTCCTATTCTATTCATATGATAATCATTGAGATTCGCATGTAAATTTTGCTAGCTTTCATTCATTTAATTAAAAGGACTCAATTGACAATTATCCTTGAATGCCAATATCAAATGTAATGAGCACAGCAAATACTCATTAATGCGTACCCGTTTCTCTTCTCTTCTCTTCTCTTCTCGTCTCTTCTCTTCTGTTTTCGCCTTGCAGCCTGGACCAATGTCAACTTCAGTTGTCCTTGTCGCGGCGATGAGATTTTGTGCCGCTTCCAGCAGCTGACGGCGCTGCCAACGCATCTGCCCAGCAACAATCTGACAACACTGTAAGTACCTTCAATTTGGGCTTTTGTTTTCGACAGTACACTCGGGAGTGCCCGACTGGAAGATACCCAGTGCTTACATTCGTGCATACTTACATATCTGTTTATGCATACAATTATGCACATACATACATACGCAAGCAGTGTAAGCAGTTTAAGCAGTTTGTGCGTAATATAGACAAACAACAGTCTGAGCAAACCAAACTTCAGGGTAATATTGGTCACGCTATCGAAAAAGTCACATTCTTTTTACATGCTATTCGAGATTATACATATAAAATTTACTTACTCTATCTCTTATAAATTTTGTGTTATGGCCCAAAAGCGTTAGTCTGATATCGAAATTTATCGACAACTTTTGAGCGGGAAATGAAATAACTTGATCTGGCCCTGGACTTCGAGAACTCATATGCCAAATAGGAAGTCTCTAGCTTGTGTAGTCTCTGATATCTGCGTGTTCATACAGACAGACAGACGGACGGACATACGGACATAGCTAAATAGCTAAATATATAAAGACTTTTATAACAAATTTAAGAGAATATAAAAAAAGTGATGATTTGTTAGATTGATTGTTAAGCTATCCCTAATACAACTTTAATGCAACTATATGATACTCTTTGGAAATTCAACTATAGTTAAATATATAGAAAGCGTAGACAAGTATTTATTATTAGAAAAACAAAACTTTTGATACCTATTCTTATATAGTATATTTACTATTTATTTGTAAAAACATATGCATATTAATTATATTTTTGGAAGTAAATGTTTATTTAAATGTGTATTACAAAATTGGAAATATCTTTCCTATTTGACGGCATTGACTTCCATCATTTCTGTCAATGCGCTCAATTGTGTCACAGATTGTAAGAATTTTGTTAATGATGCTATTGATTGCTCTTCCGGCAACTGTTCGGAACACTTTAATTGACTAACGCTGCGTCTTATTTGCTTATTTGCAGGGATCTCACTGGCAACAGCTTTGACGTCATCAACGAAACCTTCTTCAGCGCCCTGCCCGACCTGGAGAGCCTGTGAGTAAGGAGTAAAGGCCGCGCCTAAAATGCCGCTACAGTTTCGTAATAATCGAAATTCAAGCTTGCGTTCAGCTGTTGAAATTTTAAGATTCAGCCCTAGATATTAGCGTCCTGCTGTGTCCTTTAAGCAGCCACATGCTGTCGCACATACAAATTACACACAAACATGACCAAAGTTCGGGGGCAGGACGCAGGACACAGAACGTAGGACGCAGGACGATGGCAGACAGCTCGTATCGTGTTTTGCAGGCGGTTGCAGTTTATGTGCCACTGTGTTAAAGGACACTCTGCAGGACCAGGCTAAAGCCATGAAACCGTTTGAACATACGACAGAATGTGAGACGCTTCGTTAACACTGAGAGAACTCCGAAAACTTGCCACACAAATGTGAAAAGCTGAATTCAACTAAAGCTATCATACATATTTGTTGTTTTTGTTTCACAAGCGCCGAAATCCGATGCTTAAGCCCATTTGAGACAAGAGCGTGCAACGGTCGGTTGTATAAATAAAGTAGTCAGTATGGCTTTAATAAAGCAAACAGTTTTATGAGAGAGTAAAGCCATAGGATAGTAAAACTGCAAGAGAGTAAAGCTATATACACATATATATATATATATATATTCTTATATATATATTAAGTAATATGCTTTAAGCCTTCATGCTAGCAGAAGAGGGATCTTTATAGAATGATGAAATGAAATAGAGAGTGAGAGAGAGAGAGAATAAAGCTGATTAGCCATGTTTGTTATTTCGTTAACAAAAGTATTCCCAGTAAGCCAGTGAGGAAATTCACAAAAGAATCCAGTGGGTAAGAATTATCTTCGCCGTGTCGAAGATTTAATACTCTTTTCGAATGCTTGAGCAGATTTTACTAGCATATATTTTAAGGCTAAGCCATTGCTATAGAAGAGCCCATGACTGCTTACTTAATAAGCCTCTATCCCTGTACATCTGTTTTTCTAAACATGGTTTATGACGCATATCTTTGTTATTTTGCACTCAATCATCAAGCAATTTAAACACTGATGAGTAATAAGCACATTTAAAGTGTGCAAGGTAATTGAAGGAGCTAGCTTAGAAAACATAGGAGCTATGGTCATAACCGGCTTCCAGTTGCATGACAGCTATAAGATATAGTGACCCGATCTAGCCCGTTCCGACAAATGTACAGTCTCTTTGAATAAGAAGTCTCTGTGGCAAGTTTTACTGCAATACCTCAAAAACTAGATGACTAGTTTGCATACATACAGACAGACAGACAGACAGACAGACATGGCCAGATCAGCTATTTATTTGAACTAAACCATATTAGAGCTAACTGTTGAGCGATACTTCCCATCTATGCATTACAAACTTCAAGACAGAATACATGTACTATTTTGAATCGAAAAGGGTATAGTAAATGGATAAAGAGCGAAGAAGTTAAAGGTATAATTTGAGTCGACTTGTAAGTACTAATGACCATCACATGTTTAGTGTAGATGGTAGAAGATGGCAGAAGATTTAGTACAGTCAAGTTTTAAAGTTTTTTTTAAGAGCATACATTTTCTTTATAATTATTGCCAAAAAAAAACCAATAATTTAAAGCTTAAAATTATCTAAAATATGACATCCCAGACTTTCTTTGAATATTTTAGGAAGGACTTTGTGGTTAGCTCTTTAGACCAAATGAACACTCGAATTTGATTCCTGAATTCTGTTGGCTTAAGTGAGAAATAGTAAAAAAAGTAAACAATTGGTTTTTCCTTACCCTACAGAAGTATCAAACAAATAAAGATGGATAAGAATGTTAGTTCAGCGTAGGCTATAGACTAGGGGAGTAATGAGGTCAAAAGGTGATATAGACCTGTAAAGAGTATTCTCGCAAGAGAGTAAAGCTGCCAGAAAGTAAGACAAGTATACAATATGCTTAGAATTGGCGCCTTCGTTTACAAAATGTATCTTTTACCTACAATTCTTTGAGTGGCGTTAATTAACTTGTTATTTCGCTCAGTGTAGCTGCAGTTGATTCATTAGCTTTATGGCCAGACTTTGTAGTTAATGGCTTGTGTCTGTCCGTTCCAAGGAGCATATTGCCTATTGGCCACGTGGCTTAAGCCTAAGCACTTGCAAATCCATCATTGAGACAGCCCGGCCACACATGGCAATAGTATCTCAATCTGCTGTAAAGCCCCACTTGCACCACCATCCTGCACCCACTTTGCCACTTTGCCACTTGAGCCGCGTCCACATGAGCCGCTGTCAAGGGTCCCTCGGGTCGGTCGCTCTTGTTTACGTGCCAGCATTTTGAAATTGGCAAATTTTTACAACGCCCTAATTATATATAGGAAGCGCAAAAAGACGCAAAGATGACGCGACCTCCATTCCGGTTAGGGAGGGGTGGGAATCCGGGAGAAAATGCGGCAAGTACGGCAACAGATGCGTGGGCAGTGGACATGTGTGAAAATTAAATTGACCGCAGGCTGTCAGAGAAAACAGAAATATAGCCACAAATATGTGGGAGTTAACGATGGACGACTAAAAATAGCACAGGCAGTAGTGTTCTCAACGCGCAGATACCCTGTAGGCAATTCAAGTGCGGGAGCAAGTAAGAGCTGTAAGAAAAACAAAAGGAAGTGCAAAGTAAAAGATCAATAAAACACAAGAGAGCATTCTTTGTTTGCTCGACTAACAGATGCTCAGTAGTTTGAAATGGCAAATGTAGCATATGACATAATTACCAAATATGGTTGATCATCTTAAGTGACTGTGCTCAAATCGAAATGATCGAATTGAAGCTACCCTGTAGCAAAGTTATGGACATATCGAAGATATAAGCACGAAAATTGCTTACAAAATATGAAAAAACTGTGTAAATACAACGCTAATTAAGAGGATGTCTGACTTGGAAATACCCTGTAGCAGTATCTTTAATCGTTATTTTTGAATTTTATTATCTGAATTTGTAAGTTGGATATTTTTTTCAACAATATAATAATTGTGAGTGTATTTCCCTTTTCAGTTTTTACAGCTGATTCAGAAAATTTAAGTTTGCAGTACTTTTACTTTTTAGCTAACTAATTAAGTGTGAGCTAAATTTTCTGCCAGCATATTTATTAAATTCCTTCTATGGGGCAAATTCGACAAAAGCTCTCTAAAACGTCAACAATCTCTCTTGAAGCTGAACTCACTCAAAATAGAAACTTACTTCTTACCGAAACTCTGAATAGCTCGGAATTTATGTGAGTTGGTTTTCCTGTTGCTCTTATTTGGCTCACAACACTTTTGCGCCACGGAATAAAAGAGATAAACAAATTGTTTGTGCAAGTTTTGCTCGCTTCCATGCGTATGCAAGTTTGCATTGTGCGCGCGCAAATAAACTTGACAATTGAATAAGGCATTTATTAAGTTATACTCATTGTTTTGTTTATATTTATTCTATATGCCCACACAACACTCAACACAACAAGCGTGCTGAAGTTCTGCTCAATCCGTGAGATTGCCTCGCATGCATTCGATAGACTGGCCGCCATTCCGCTGAAGACACTGTGAGTAGTATTTGTGGGATGGAATAACGGGGAGCATAGCTCATAATTAAGTCTTATTATTTATGTGCACTTAATTTATTTGTTGCTGCTGCTGCTGCTGCTGCTCCTCCTACGGAAATTGGCCTTCGTCCTGGACGCAAACAATTTTTGTTGTTCGCCTGCCATTTTCGCTGTTGATTCTTCTTTTGGTTACTTTTTTTTAAAGTTATATGGACGATAATAAATTATCACGTTTACCAGAGCATTTCTTTGGCCCGGGCAATCAATTGAGAATTTTGTAAGTATTATTACTGATTATTACACACATACATACTTAATTAACCGTTAAATGTGCGTATAAGCATTTGCTGCATGCATTTTGTAGCGCGTCTGGTCACACTTTATGCTTAATTTCCCGTTGCTTTTATTTGCTTTGTGTGGAATCGTAAACTGGAAGAGAGTGAAAACTATTGGTTAAAGTCTCTTATTCATATTAAGAATAAGCGTAAATTGAAGCTTACTCAATTTAATCAAAAAACATGTGCAAATGTGGCACAAGTTAATAATTGTAAGGATATTGAATTTCTTTTGAAAGTGAAAAAAAGTAATGCAAAATAAAGTTAAGATTTTTTTGTAATTTTAGATCAACATAAGACTGTAGTAAATCATAGTTGCTATATTTCGTTATACAAGTAGAAAATAGAGAATTTTATTCTAGATATTTGTGTATAAACGTTGCAACAATCCGGTCGCAAATCTGAGTTTAGAATCGCAAAGTCAAGAATGATTTTTATGCTTTTTTAAGAGTATTTAAGAACGAATTATACTCGACGATATGAATTTTAACTACTACTACTTGAATTTAGATAGTCACTCATCTCTCAGTGTATTAACAAAGAAGTTCCATTAAAATAAACTCTATTTATGAAGACTGATTCCTTTAAGCAACTATGTACAATGTTTTGTTTAAGATAACTCTCACAAGTTTGATCAGCATACTGCATTGAGAACACATATAGACAGAAATAGCTATATCAACATGTATTACAGACAGTTATAGGTGTTGTACTTTATTTTAGCTGTGAATGCGTCCTTTAATGCGTTACATGTTCCCATATAAAATAAGCCAAATAAATTTCACCCCAAATAAAGGGCATAAAAAACTGTTGCCTACCCGCAGGAGCTGGAAAATTGCACATACGCCGCATGCACCGTTCAGTTGTTAAAGGCGTTAATGTGCCGTTGTTAACTCGCTCTGCACTTAATTAACAAAATATAAGCTGCCATGGCTTATTTACTAGCTATTGTAATCGCATTTGGCATTTGCAATAGGCATTAAACGATTTTAGTTCGAATTCAACGAGAGTTTCGCATAAATAATTCCGGTTTAGCAATTTATATGGCGCTCGCTAATAAAATTTCAATAAATTGAATTGTCGGTGAGTGCAATTAAAAGCGTCAGCCTAAGTAATCCATTGGAAATGAATTTATTGCAGGAGAAAAATTTAATTATATTCCACTATTTATTTGTTTTACCTTTTTCGTATGAAGTTTGAAATGCTAATGCGTCCCTGATTTCAAATTCAAATGTATTTGAACGAATATTTCCACATTTTCATCCCTAAAGCAATCTTCACTGAAAATATTGGTGCTTGGAAAAGTTTCCGCCTATTTTCATTAGGTTTACAAATGATTTCGAAGCTTAGCGCATAAAAAATAGACTTTCGGCGGTACAAACAACCTTGACTTCCCATTTTCCACACATTCGACAATGAGATTGAAGCTGATTGGACTAAAAAATACTAATTTTCATGCCACGGTTTTTCGCCATTTTTCTTCCAAATGCAAACTGCTGAAAAAAATTTGTATTTGGAAGTTTGTCCGCCTTTTTTCATTAGTTCAGTAGCATTCAGTATTATTTTTATGTGGAGCTTTGAAATTGATTTGAAGCTTAGCTGACGAAAAATAAAATTCCGTCCATACATTGTCGATTTTCCCATTTTTCACAAATGAGTTTGAAAATGATTTGATTAAAAACGAAAAAATATTTCACTCAACGGTTTTTTCCATTTTTGTCCTAAATGGTTTCCTACTTTAATAAAAAAAAGCTCTATTGATTAAAAGTGCGCGACACCGCTAAAAACTTTGCATTTTCATTCACTTCCTGACAGAATTTCCCGAAATTCTATACAACTATTACAACCTGCGCATTTTTCAGCAGTAGTCAAATTAATTCAATTTAGTACAGTTTTAGTGCATTTTTTTAAGTGTTAACATATCAAAAAATTAACTACAAGTTTCATGAATTATGAAGGAATACTCCTTTGTTCTATATTAAATCCGGATGCTTAATACAGTAAAAGCTTGTTTTTGAAAAACTAAAAATTCAAAATTTCATAACTTTTATTTTAATTAATTACTATTAATACCGCAAAATAACAAAAAAATTATGTAAATTTGTTTATAGTAATGAAATATATTCCTGCATTTCTCACATCCATAAGTGCGTCAAAACTGAATCGATTTCCATTGAACTATGTGCATGAGCTTGGCCTATATTCTAATATAGTTAACATATTTTTTATTTTAAATATATATTGTTAACAGTTTTACTGAACTGCATAATTTCTGTTAATTATTTGCCTGCAGAAGCTGAACCCCAACCATTTAAAATATTAAAATATATAAAAATACTAAGTGTAGCTTGCCATCTCGCTTCTATTCTGCATTCCATTTATTGTGGACTATTATAAATGGGCTGGACCAAAAACAGTGCTGTCATCTTTTAGGCAGGGTTCACAACAATAGTGAAAATGATCGAACTTAGCCCCAAGGTGGATGTAAGCGCAAAAAAGTGCTGTAATTGCCAATAACTATAGATATAAATGAACATAGATAAGGACACACATACACATTAAGCAAGGACATTGCACACAGGAGCAGAGACAGTTATGTGCACTCACAATTGTTGATTGTATCACCGTGTGTGTGTGTGTGTTAGTGTGTGTGGGCGTTAGCTGTATCCCAGCTGATGAGAATAAACTAGTGTGTATGTGCAGCTATTGTTGCGTATACGCATCGTATGCCAGTTGGGGCCATAAAGTGGCCCATTGTTTGGCCTGTGCTGAGGTTCAGCTTTGCGGTTCTTTCGGTCCTCAATCGACTCTGAGTTGCTGTAAAATAAAAATATTAGCACACGCAGGCAAAAGTAAAACTTTCAAGCGGGTGGTAGATTGCATGTTGTTCCGGTGTTGGTCTGAAGAGCCGAAAAGACAACAGCAGACGGCGACAACAGAAACTAAAACAGAAAACAGAAAACAAAACAAAAACACATAAACAACTCAGTTACAGTTTCGGCCCCAAAACGGTGCGAAGGGCGAGGGGCCTAAGCTAAGGTTAAAGGATAGTTAATAGAGTTAGGCTCGTAGCCAGTTTTCTGTCGTGTCACGACTGAAAATTACTTTTTTAGTGCTCAAGAATATAAAACAAAAAAAAAGAAGAACAAATAAATAGTGAATAATTTAAAATAAAGACTTAACAACATTGTTTTGAAATTGGATAATTGCAAAAAATTAAAATAAAAGAAAAATAATAAAATGTGATAAAAGACAAAAGGGAAATGATTTTAGAGACTCAAATTACAGTAATTTTTATACTCTTTTCGAAGAAAATAGTATATTAAGTTTGTCCTGAAGTTTGTAACGCATAGAAGGAAGCGTCGGAGACCCCCAAAAGTTATTGCCAGTATGCTTAGAATGACAATACAAATTGATCTAGCCATGTCCGTCTGTCTGTCTGTCTGTCTGTCTGTCTGTATGTATGCAAACTAGTCCCTCAGTTTTTGAGCTATCGCGATAAAACTTTGCACAGACACTTATTATTCCAGGGGATTATTCCAGGGGACAGCACATTGGTCGGAGCCGGCCGGATCGGACCACTATATCTTATAGCTGCCATACAACTCGAAGTCGGTTTTGGCCATATATCCCATGTTTTTTAATCTATCGCGATGAAACTTTGCACAGATACTTATTATTCAAAGAGACATCACATTGGTTGGAGCCGGCCGGATCGGATCACTATATCTTATAACTGCTATACAACTGGCAATGAATTAAATATTTTGAGAACAAAAAAAAAAATGTTACGCGACAAAACGATTTTGTACAGCTTATGAAATTTCATTGGTACAGTTGGCAGAGTGAAAATTGCCTATAGGTTCGAAAAAAGTATAAAATCTTCGGCACGCCGAAGATAATCCTTCCCCACTTGTTTAATTTTGTTGAAGTTAAAGCATATGAATTTATTCTAAATCATTGTCAAAAGTAAGTCATCTGATAGATCTTTTATAGAAAATGATGGGGGTGCTACAAATCTAGTTCAATTGTTTCAATTTTCAAACTCTTAAGAATATCAGACTAAAAATAAGAAGTGAATATTAAAAATAAGGTATTGCAACATTGATTTGAATTAAGCTACTGCAAAGTATGAAATTTAAAAAAAAAATTTAATTTGATGAAATTTCATTGAGTTTGAAATCGGAGCTGATTGTAGAAACTTATAACAAAATAAATATTTTGGATAAAATTTATGTTATTGAATTAATTTAAATTTGAATTAATTTTAAAGAGTTAGATCACCCAGTAAATTATCACATGAAATGAAATTGGCTGGAGTAAATGTATCTTCAGCTTTCAATTATTTATATCATTTACACAGTTAATTCAATAATTTAAAATATCAAATAAACAACAAAAGAAAACTATTTAATATATTTGTTACAATTCTAGATAGATTCAATTTGTTAACTTGCAAAACAAGGAATGAACATAATCAAATTACACGACAAATACAAATAACTATTAGTTTGCAAGCAACTCAAAAAAGTTTCGTTTCGTATTGGAAAATAGAGTCACGTAAGCGTCTCTAGTAAATCAGGATTCAGAGGACCGAGGACAGAGGACAGCTTCGGAGGCACAGCTGCTGCTGCTGGCTTTGGATGTTGGTTGGCTTTCAACTTTTGCAGCAGGCGCGTTGACATTCAGAGTGGGTGCACATGGGTGGTGGTGGTGGTGGAGGCGGTGGTGGTTAGTAGTTAAGGGGGCAAGTGAAGCGTTGCATGTGGCATGCAGATTGCAGTTAATGGCTTATTAAAATGCTGTCTATCTAACTGTTTGTTTCTCACTCTCTCTTTCTGTCTCTGTCTCTGAGTCCGAGTCTGAGTTCATCTATTGTTTGTTTTTGCCGCATTCAAATGGCATTACGACTAATGTGGCAAGTTCTTTCGTATTACCTGCAGAATTTTGGCACGCAATCAACTGAGCAGCCTAAGCACCAACGATTTTCGCTATCTGCAACGCCTGGAAGAGCTGTAAGTAATTGGCTAAATTCCCTTTTATATACATAGATACAAACACTTAAAATTTAGTATACATTTTCGAGTCGAGTACAAAATCTGAAGCCCAGAATGTATTCTTAGATTGCATGAGTTTATTTAATCAAGTTTGTTTTCTTCTTACATTCTCAAATAGAACAAACACATTTTTTCAATCAATATTTATACTCTGATACCGAAGGTACTCATAGTATATTGGTTTTGTCGAATGTCCGTCAGGCCGTCCGTCTGTCCGTCTGTCTGTCTGGATGAACGCACGTATTTCCGAAACGATATTAGATAGACTCTTGAAATCTTTTGCGTTAGGATTATAGCTATCTGCTTCAGATCAAGTTTATTCCAAATTTATGCCACGCCCACTGGGAGGCTGGCAAATCGATAACATGTCGATACACCTCAAATCACAAATCGATTAAACGTGAATAACTCCCACAATTTTGAAGCTAGAGTAATCAAATTTGGTAGGTATATTGCTGGTGACCTCCCGAAAAAATTGGATTATAGGTTAATCGGCCACGCCCATTATTACGCCCACCAGCCCCCCTCCAAAATTAATTTGAAATGCTTATATCTCCCGCAGTTTTAGAGCTAAAGCCACCATATTTGGAAAATATATTACTGGTGACGTCCTAAACAGATTACAGAAACAAAATTTCGACCACGCCCACTCCTGCCCCCGTAATCGCGAAAATCGATATACATGAATGCACAATTCGATAACACGTGTATATTTCCCGCAATTTTGAAGCAAGAGTCCCCAAATTTGGAATTTATACTAGGGCTGACCACCCCAAAAGATTGCGTCCTGGATTTTCCGGCCACGCCCACTAGAACGCCCCCCAGCCACCCCGCCCCCGCGAAACATGGAAGCCTATATCTCGCACAGTTCAAGAGCTAGGGCCACCAAACTTTAAGGGTAGACTTCTGGCCAAGTCCTCTAAAGATCGGACAAAAAATTTTGGGGCCACGCCTCCGCCCGCCCCCAAAAATCGCGAAAATGTATATCTTCCACAGTTTTAGAGCTAGAGTCACCAAAATTGGAGGATAGACTTCTTGTCACTCCCTCTAAAGATCGGCCAAATTTTTTGGGGCCACGCCCCTTCCCGCCCCCAAAAATCGCGAAAGCTTATATCTTCCACAGTTTTAGAGCTAGAGTCACCAAAATTGGTAGATAGACTTCTGGTCACTCCCTCTTAAGATCGACCATGCCCCTCCCGTTCCCAAAAACTTGGAATGCCGATTTCGGGTCACCCAAACACCAGCAAAAATTTTCTGTTCACTTGCTTTCAGCTGTTCTTAAAATGGTATCAGAGTATTACGCAGTCGGCTCCGCCCGACTGCAACGTTCTCACTTGTTTTTTTCTAAATTTTACAGAGATTTTCTTACAAGTTAATTTATAAAAATTAATTAAGCAACTAATCAAATTTCTAATTGAACCTATAATATTTTAAGACTTAAACTTACTTACAATAAGATTGTACATTTGAATTGTATGATTTATATTCCTCATTTGAGATTTTTGATTTTCGAATGAAAAGTTCTTGAATCAAGTTGCGCAGCTTTTCTTTTGTGGAAAATTTATTGAAAATAATAAACTTGAATATTGAACAAATGAAAATGGGATACAAAATAAATATGTTTTAAAAGTTTTAAAATATATAAATTCATAAGATAAATATAATTTTTTTTTGATAGTAAGAAACTTTGTATGAAAATGGGATTCAAAATTTATCATTTTAAAAATATATAATATAAATTAAAAAAAAGTAAATAAAAAAAATACATTCATTATTTTTTTACAGCGATTTGCGCGGCAATCTTATTGCGAACTTTGATTCTCCGGTTTTTGCTGAGCTTCAGAATCTGGAGGTGCTGTAAGTGGCCTCAATTTGTATCCGTTTAGCATCCATCTAATGAGTCGTCCATCTGCTGCTGTCCTGCTTTAGCTACTTGAATGAGAATCGTCTGGAGCAGCTGCATCCGGGCATGTTTCCCAGCACTTTGCTCCATCTGCACACATTGTCCTTGGCCCAAAACCAAATCGCCAGCATTGCGGCCAACACATTCACATTTCCTCGACTGCGACACTTGTGAGTATCAGAGATGGGATGGGCTGGAGAGTGGAGACTGGGGCGGAGTTGCTTCCTTAAAGTCCTGCATAGTTCACATCGCATGAATTTCTGTTACATTTACGTTTACGTTTACGTTCACAGATTTCTGGCCGGCAATCAATTGTCCTACATACGCGACGGAACCTTCTGTAACCTCAGCTATCTGCAAGGACTGTAAGTTACACAATACAATGAAAAAAGATACAGGACAAACGACGTACTGACTATGCAAATACCCTGTACATAGGCAAATTTAACTGCCCAAGTATTTACATTTAGATTGCTAAAATACTTATATATAGGCTAAAAGGCTTGAGTCATTGCATCTTAAGGTCTTAATTACTTAAATCCTTTACCCAGCTCATTAAAAACTTTAATTCTCTTTCTCAACACGAGTAATTGCTTAAGTAATTGACTATGAATTAAACCCAATAAGCATATTACGTATTACATATTATTATGCCTGAAATGTGCAATATTAAAAGTAAACAATATCGTTGGAAAAATATTATTTGTAAGTAATTACAGTCTTTTAGCTTAATTACTGAATAAATTTTCTATAATTACATTAGGATTTGAATTATAGTATTTTAATTACTTAAGTAATTACTTAAGAATTAATGACTGTATAATTCATTGATCTACTGTTCGCATATCTTCAAGTAATTGCACTTTTCAAGCTAATTGCTAGAGTAATTAAATGTAATTGGCATCATTACATAAGTAATCAAGCCTAGGATATGGAACCTATGCATCGAGCATTCCCTGTCAATATACATACATATATATATATTTTTGTTGGGTATCAGATAGAAATATGTTTGGTGGGGATTGTTGGGGTTGGGGGCATCACAAAATGCGAAGCGTCTGATGAGCACATAAAAATCTG
This sequence comes from Drosophila flavopinicola, assembly GCA_035042425.1. NCBI lineage: Eukaryota > Metazoa > Arthropoda > Insecta > Diptera > Drosophilidae > Drosophila > Drosophila flavopinicola. Next base: position 87,550 of record JAWNLL010000282.1, on the reverse strand, counting down.
TCGCGGCTTAGCTGTCCTGCGAGTTTTTCAATTTGGTTAGGCTTAGCTCAATGCCCAATGACAGGACTAAAGGACAATGTGTTTGGGCTTTAGCTCGGCCTTGGGGTCGTTTTGTGGTTCGCAATAGCAGCTTCTTTGTGTGTGTGCAGCTTTCGCTTGAGGAATTTCATTTATCAATAATGACAGGCAAAAGGGACAAACTGGAATGTGAGCGCTGATACAAAAAATAGAATAGAAAAATAGTTTAGTTTGTTTGCCGAGGTTGCTAAACTAAACTAATCTGGCATTGGGGGCGGGGGATCTAATGCATATTGAGCAGCTCGAATGATTTGCGTGCTGGGGCATGCAACAAATGGCTGTGGCACATTACGTGCTGTTAAAACTAAGTAGAAACAAGTGTGGAAGGATTATCTTCGGCGTGCCGAAGATTTTATACTCTTTTCGAACCTATAGGCAATTTTCACTCTGCCAACTGCACCACTGAAATTTCATAAGCTGTAAAAAATCGTTTTGTCGCGTAACATTTTTTTTTTGTTCTAAAAATATTTAATTCATTGCCAGTTGTATAGCAGCTATAAGATATAGTGATCCGATCCGGCCGGCTCCAACCAATGTGATGTCTCTTTGAATAATAAGTATCTGTGCAATGTTTCATCACGATAGATTAAAAAACATGGGATATATGGCCAAAACCGACTTCGAGTTGTATGGCAGCTATAAGATATAGTGGTCCGATCTGGCCGGCTCCGACCAATGTTCTGTCCCCTGGAATAATAAGTGTCTGTGCAAAGTTTTATCGCGATAGCTCAAAAACTGAGGGACTAGTTTGCATACATACAGACAGACAGACAGACAGACAGACAGACAGACAGACAGACAGACGGACATGGCTAGATCAATTTGTATTGTCATTCTAAGCATACTGGCAGTAACTTTTGGGGGTCTCCGACGCTTCCTTCTATGCGTTACAAACTTCAGGACAAACTTAATATACTATTTTCTTCGAAAAGAGTATAACAAAAAGCAAAAAACAGCAAGTAAGACTGCCCGACTAGGCGATACCCTGAACCCAGTCCTTATATCCATTCATACTTACCAATCAATGCACATCCATACAAACACACACATAGCATGCAAGCAGTGCAAGCAGTTTAAGCTGACTAACTTCTTCGCAAGGCCCCACACTATGCAAAGGCAAATCTTAAATAATTTCTGTATTTAGTGCCCGATCTTTGTGAAATTTTCAGGACATAACATTGGCTATAAAATGGGTCATCAAACAAAATTGCAATGTCATACCTTGAAAAATTAGTGTTTTTTCACTTTTGGTATCCCAAAAGTGAAATATTTGTTAGATGTGTAAGCTATTCGAGTCTATACATACCAAATTTGGTGCCTCTAGCTCTTATAACTTTCAAGTTATGGCCAAAAAACACTGGTCTGAAGTCAAAATTTATCGATTAACTTTTGAACGGGACGAGTTATCGATAAAATGAAATAAACTTGATCTGTTCCGGGACTACGAGAACTATAGAGACTAGAGAACTATATTCCAAATATGAAGTCTCTAGCTCTTATAGTCTTTAATATCTGCGTGCTCATACAGACGGACAGACAGACGGACATAGCTAGATCGACTCGGCTGTTGATACTGATCAAGAATATATATACTTTATATGGTCGGAGATGCTTTCTTATGCCTGTTACACACTTTTGCACAACTTCATTATACCCTTTCTACCCAATTTTTAATGGGTTCAGGCTTTAAAAACTAAACATGTTCCACTCCGCAGGCATTTGAATGAGAACCGTATCCAGAAATTCGATTTGCACGCCTTCGACTGCTTGGAGAATCTCAGCTCCTTGCTGCTGACTGGCAATCGCTTTAAGACCCTCGATCCGGCCGTGCTGCAAAACCTGAGCAGTCTGGACTTTATGTAAGTATACGCGGGACAGCCAACAGCTCTGTTTGTAATTGCCATTCGCTCCTCTCTCTCTCTCTCTCTCTCTCTCTTTCGGCAGCTACTTCTCCTGGTTCCATTTGTGCCGCGCCGCGCTGCATGTGCGTGTTTGTGATCCCCGCGGCGATGGCATCAGCAGCACCTTCCACTTGCTCGATAATCAGCTACTGCGCGGCAGGTGAGTGTCCTTCAAAACCCACCACCCACCCACCCCCTCCCCTCTCCCTCAATGGGCTCACTTCCTCTCCTAATCCTCGGCTGCAACTTACGCCGCCTTCTTTTACGCTTACGTTTATGTCCACTGTTTATTGTTTATTGTTTACTGTTTACTTTTATGTGTATGCTTATGCTTATGCAAATTGCTCCTGCCACGCCTTCATTTTTTGCGTCACAACAGTTGTGGGCGTACGGCAAGTACTTGCAAAATATTTTGGATAGCAACAACAAATTGCAAATGTGCAAATTCAAAATGTTATTTATCTTAAATTGGAAATACAGTCGGAGAAAAACGGTGTACGAAATGCAAGTACAACTGGAGTACAAACGTTTTGTTAAATGCAATTTGTTCTTTAATATTCTCAAAGAAAATATAAATCGTTTTTGATTTTTAAAGCAAACGATAAAAAACAAAAATTTTTGAATCAGGATTAAAATACTCAATAAAAGTTGCTTTGTACTTAAAGTAAGTAGTGAACGTTTTAGAAATTGAGTTCCTAATTCGAACTTTTTAGATTGGAAAAACGTTCTCGATATGAAAATTTCTTTCTCTGATCTAAATTCCTCATTTTTATGTCGAAGAGTTGACTTAGGTCGAAAATTCGTTAATTTTTATTATATATTATAATACTATTTTCTGTTTGTAAACGCTTGTAATTATATCATTTTTGAATTGGTTGCATTAAAAATATGGCATTGTATAATTATACTCCTGAACCCATTAAAAATGGGTAAAAAGGGTATTATGGTTTTGTGCAAAAGTATGTAACTGGCATAAGGAAGCATCTCCGACCATATAAAGTATATATATTCTTGATCAGTATCAACAGCCAAGTCGATTTAGCCATGTCCGTCTGTCTGTCTGTCCGTCCGTCCGTCCGTCCGTCCGTCCGTCCGTCTGTCTGTATGAACACGCGGATATCAGAGACTACAAGAGCTATGAGACTTCATATTTGGAATATAAGTTCTCGTAGTGCCGGGACAGATCAAGTTTATTTTAATTTTATCGATAACTCGACCCATTCAAAAGTTATCGATAAATTTCGATTTCAGACTAGCGTTTTAGGGCTATAACTTACAAATTATAAGAGCTAGAGGCCCCTAATTTGGCATGTATAATCTCGAATAGCATACACATGTAACAAATTTGTCACTTTTTGGATACCACCCCCCAATCCCCCCAAAAATTCAAAAAACTCATTTTTGAAGGTATGACCTTGCAATTTGGTTTGGTCACACATTTTATAGCCAATGTTATGTCCTACAAATTTTAAAAAGATCGGACAATAAACACAGAAGTTATTTAAGATTTTACTTTCCATTGTATGGGGCTCAGTGAAAAGCAAGCTAACTGCTTAAACCGCATGCACTGCTTGCAGTATGTGTGTGTTTGTATGTATGCACACTATTAGGCAAGTATGGATGGAAGTCAGAATTGGGTTCAGGGTATCTCCTAGTCGGGCACTCCCGACTAGAGCACTCTTACTTGTTTTTATTTTGTATTGTTTCCTTGTAATTTTATTTCACTTTTTCTGTATTAAGACTATTTATCTACCAAACTAAAACAGCTGTTATGAGTTCATAATTGCAATGCCTGATTTATTGACATGAATTATATTACAGGAAAATAGCAAGAATAGTAAAACAATTTATAGTGAACTTAATTAATTTGTATTGTGACTGTGTATCAACTATTAAATCATTTAGAAGTTTGATGTCTAGATGAATTAAAAATCTAATCATTAAAATCTATGTTAAATTGCTCAATTCTTAGAAGGCTTCTTGAAATTCCACTCTATGAAATATCAAGTGACTTTGTGCTTAAGATTTCTTGCTAAACTTGTAATCCGTAATAAATTGCAACTTATAGGAATTCCAAAAACTCATCTTAATTCATCTCAAATTGGCAACTGCATTTGTGTGATTCAATCGAGCGTTTTGGAACACTGTAGGCACTTGAAGCGATTAGAGAATCGTTGGCTTGCTATTGAATCTATTGAAATGCACTTGAGACTAGTGCATTGTTTCAGAGGGAAAGAGAGAGGCAGAGAGAGAGGGAGAAAGCTAGGTATATACTTTGGCAAAGTATTCTGAGAAACAGCTGACAAGTACTAATCTCAAAGAAATGAAACGCGCTGGTTTGCTATTCGCCTTGATGTATTTTGTATATTAATTGAGAATTTGTTGTTGTTGTTGTTCTTCTTGTTGTTGTTGTTGTTGTTGTTGTTCTAGTTGCTGTTGTTGCTGATGTTGGTTCAGTTGATTGTTGACTATGGCGCTATTCGATGGGCGGCATGGACATCAATGGGCTTGCCAGGATGCAGGATGCAGGATAAGTGGTCCGCTGTTCAGTTGTAGAGCGCCCGCCGCAGTCGCTCGCGCAGCACCAGCAGTCGCATCTGGTGCTGGTGATCCGTGCTGCCCAGGGGGGCTGTCGAGGGGGGCTCGACGACTAGGCCGTTGCGGCCGGAGCATGGAACGCCCCCGCCGCGATTCCGGACAATCACATCCAGGTCGAGGAGTGCGCTCGGCTCCTGACTCTGACTCTGCCGCTGATACTCAAAATGCATGCCGACCAGTTGACACCAGTTGTGTGTGTGCGTGTGTGTGTGTGTGTGTGTATGTTTTTGTTTTTTTTTTGTATGCAATTGAAAATTTGAAAAAGAATTTAGACTATTTCTCGACGTTGAGCTCGACAATGTACAAATAATTTGTGAATGTAGCTGACGACAAATCGACGATAATATTTCAACTATCGTTAGACACATTTTCAAAGGCACCTACTTTGTTTCTCAAGTTATTCGCAGTCCTTGCCAGATGAGTTGTGTACATAAGTGGCACCTAATCATTCTAACGGGTATCCGGGTTCGAATACCTCTTGTCAATGTCCTGGGTGAGAGACATGCTTCATAGATTTTAGCTACTTATACTTTAATACGAAATATTGTGATCAATCTTCTATGCACCTAAATCACATTGTGGTAAATTCAATATTTTTACATTTATCTACATAGAATGGGATCTATTAGTAAAAACTACCACAAATTTTATTAGACCTACGATTAAACAAGTGGTTAAGTATTATATTCTTCGAAATGAGAATACAAAAATAAGCTTTCAGTGATTTTTTCAAATTAATATCTTGACCATAAGAGTACTCAAATAATTTATTGTGAGTTTTAGGCAACAAAAAAGTAATAATAAATAAATAAGTTAGAGCCGGGAGCAGCTAAGCTAAGTTTAATTTCAAGTAAATTAAACCAATTAGAATTCCAACTTGCCCATTTACAAGGCTTTGAATATACACTCAGAAAAAAATTGCCTTACCAATTTGAAAAGCACTTCCTTTTTATACCCTGAACCCATTAAAAATGGGTAAAAAGGGTTTTATGGTTTTGTGCAAAAGTATGTAACAGGCATAAGGAAGCATCTATATTATTGATCAGTATCAACAGTCGATCTAGCCATGTCCGTCTGTCTGTCTGTATGAACACACAAATATCAGAGACTACAAAAGCTAGAGACTTCATATTTGGAACATAAGTTCTCCTAATCCCGGGATAGATCAAGTTTATTTCATTTTATCGATAACTCGTACCGTTTAAAAGTTATCGATCAATTTCGATTTCAGACTAGAGTTTTTGGAACATAACTTCAAAGTTATAAAAGCTAGAGGCCCCAAATTTGGCATGTATAATCTCGAATAGCATACACATGTATTAAATATTTCACTTTTTGGATACCATCCCCCAAACCCCCCAAAAGTTCCAAAAACGTATTTTTGAAGGTACGACCTTGCAATTTGGTTTGGTCACACATATTATCGACAATTGCTTGCCCCAAAAATAAGATCGGACAATAAACACAGAAGTTATTTAAGATATAACTTTCCATTGTGTGGGGCTCAGCGAAAAAGCAAGCTAACCGCTTGCACTGCTTGTACTGCTTGTAGTGCAGCATATGTGTGTTTAGATTAGGATGAATTATTGTAAGGACTGGGTTCAGGGTATCTCGTTGTCGTGCACTCCCGACTAGAGCACTCTTACTTGTTTTATTATTTATGTTTTTAATATGGCTAAAATGACAAACGCTTACATTTAATCAAAATGTAAAAACACATGTTTTAAAACATGACAGGCTGCACTTTAAATTTCTATGTTTAAAGAACACCTTTTTTATACCCTGAACCCATTAAAAATGGGTAAAAAGGGTATTATGGTTTTGTGCAAATGTATGTAACAGGCATAAGGAAGCATCTCCGACCATATAAAGTATATATATTATTGATCAGTATCAACAGCCGAGTCGATCTAGCCATGTCCGTCTGTCTGTCCGTCTGTCCGTCTGTCTGTCTGTATGAACACACAGATATCAGAGACTACAAGAGCTAGAGACTTCATATTTGGAACATAAGTTCTCCTAATCCCGGGACAGATCAAGTTTATTAAATTTTATCGATAGCTCGTCCCGTTCAAAAGTTATCGATAAATTTCGATTTCAGACCAGCGTTTTTTGGATATAACTTACAAGTTATAAGAGCTAGAGGCCCCTAATTTGACATGTATAATCTCGAATAGCATACACATGTAACAAAATTTTCACTTTTTGGATACCACCCCCCAAACCCCCCAAAAGTTCAAAAAACGCATTTTTGAAGGTACGACCTTGCAATTTGGTTTGGTCACACATATTATTGACAATTGTTTGCCCCAAAAATTTCAATAAGATCGGACGATAAACACAGAAGTTATTTAAGATTTAACTTTCCATTGTGTGGGGCTCAGCGAAAAGCAAGCTAACTGCTTAAACCGCTTGCACTGCTTGTACTGCTTGTACTGCAGCATGTGTGTGTTTAGATTAATATGAATGATTGTAAGGACTGGGTTCAGGGTATCTCGTAGTCGGGCACTCCCGACTAGAGCACTCTTACTTGTTTTAAAGTAAAGTTGTTCTCATTTTAAATTATGTTGTTTTTTTAATTTAATTTTTATTTTATTTTTATGGTCGCCTCTTAAGCTAAGCCTCGTCAGAACTTTAGCAGTAAGAAGCTGCTCCGTTGAGTTGCAAAGTGTTTGTTGCACCTACAGGCAGTGAAAGCTTGTGGGAAAACGTCTTTTCCGCTTTCCATTTTCCATTTGCCATTTTCATTTAGTGGCTAACCGAGCGTCTGGCAGCCAGTCGACACTTGTCATCAGCTAACTTGGCTGAGTGATTATCTGGCTGTCTGCCTGCCACACTGAGACGTGTGTAACTAATGCAGACGAATGCCAAGTGTGAGTACCCTTCCCTGTCCCCTTCCCCTTCCCTTTCCCCCATTTCCCCTTCCCATTACTCTGCTCAGACCATTGAGAAAATGAAAATTACGTTTTTCCTCAGTCGCCTGTTTGTTTTGCTTACATTTACACGCTCTTCGTGCTGTCTGAGTTTTGAGCTGCCTGTAGCCCAGTTCTCTTTCCCTTTCCTTCAACTTAATATACTTTTTTTTCCAAAACCATTTCCAACTCCTTCTTTTCTGCTAATGTGAGTTTGAGTGTGTGTGCGAGTGAGTGTGTTTGAGTACACTCATTCGACTACTCTGTCTCCAGCTATCGCATAAGCTTCAAAGCAAATATCAACACACTACACACACAGCCTCTACATGTGTGTGTGTGTGTGTGTGTGTATGTGTGTGTGTGTGGGTGTGTGTGTTTGCACATATTCCTGCCGTGGAATATGGCTGCTGCATTATTTTACTATTTTTAGTTGACGTTTTCATAAAAATTAAATAGTTTTCTGCAACACTTTTGCTTCTTGGTTTTCTCAGCTGCCTATTTCAGCAGCTTTTCACTTTTCAAATTAACATATATATCTATTTAGATCGAAATCTTTATATTGCGCTAGAGAAACTTTTGCGTGGCATGCGAAAATGTTTTGCTCTGTCATCAGTTGTGTAAGATTATCACATCTTAAGTAACCACAATGCAGGTGTAGCTGCCAGAATAAAGTAGTGTTGGATAACAGCTGAAATGTGACTCTCCGGTTTGGCTAAGACTTTAACAAGTTGTCAAACTTTTGGTGTCGCAGGCACTAAAATATTTAATATTGCTTTATAAATGAAAGTCAACTTCAGCTGCATTGATTATACCAGAAGCCACTAGCTGCGATAATCATTATTTAGCTACATACCAATTTGTAATCTATTATTGATTGATTGGTTATTAATTGACCTTAAACTTCCGAGCTGAATAGAAAACAAGAGCACCTATTGATTTTGAAATTAATATATATTTTTTTAAATTCCGAGTTGCCAAATTTTATTCTTAATCGATTGTGGCTGTCACAATTTGTATAAAGCTCAATATGAAAGATTTTTTGCTGGCTTTTGCTTCTGGTAAGAGCATTCTAATAATTAGAAGAAATTTTGGTTTTTAATTGCTTTTGGTGCCTCATTCAAATGTCCTTTGAAGACTAGAAACTCACATAACTCTGATTTTACTCTTTATTTCCGTTTAATCCACATTTGAAAATGACTTTTATTTTAAATTTGTTATTAACTTTGTAAGTTTTAGTTGACTTAAAGCTGAATGCTCGCACTTGAACAGTTTTTAATAGTTTTTATTGAGGTTTATTGCTTTAATTCAATCGAATCAAGCTAACTGAAAGCTCAACGTGTATCTTAAAGCACACACTTGGATCGTTTTTAAAATATTCAAGCACGCTTAATTATATTTACTGAAAATCAACCCAATCGCGATGACTTTTAATTGAAAAGCTCATTATTAAGTTTAAATGACGCTGTAAAGCTTAAAGCTTTAACTGTAATAACACACAAGGTCACTTTTCTACTGCCGCTTTTTCTTAAATATTACGACCTGCTTAGTCCCATGCATTCAATCGAAATTGCAAAGAACTACAACATATCCTGATATTTACTTATAGTGGCAGTAAGTAGAAGCAAGTGCTTGCAAAGCAAATGAATGAACGCTGGCAAACTTACAAAGAAGCGGGCATAAATTATAGTTATTTTGCTAACTGTACTCTGAGTCGGGCAGCGGCAATCATCATAAGTAGAGTGGCAGGAACTCGCAACTGTTCCAGCTGCTGGCGAATGTAGGAAGCTCGGGATGTGCCGTGTCCTGGCAACCGAATCATAACTCCAACAGCAATAACGAACGGCAACAATGACTGCGATAATGAGCACCCAACTATTTGACACAATCACACACACACACACGCACACACAGAAGGACAAAAGGCGTTCGCACCTAATTGGCCAATGGCATTGAGTGGGTTTTGTTTGGCAGCAAACACACTTAAATTTGCTTTAATTTCCCAAATTTAGCACAATTGATATTCCTTGTGCATATCCTGTCAGCTCTTTCTCTTCCATTTGCGTCTCTAGTTGATTATACATAACAATTCGATAGCATAAATTGAATAAGCAACAAAATAGTTTACGGTTTATTCCCCTATTACATCCGCTTAATAATTACACTGTAATCAATTCCTAATCAGTATGTCAAGGCAAGCATTTTAAATATATAATTCTAGTTAAAAAAAGATTTATTATATTCCAGAGTAAGATTTCACAGATTTGTTACATGTGGGAATCGAACCCAGGACCTTGTGATTATTTACAAATACATACATATATAGAATTGTCGGTAAACTCATCTGGGAATTGAGCCCAGGGTTCGATATGTACTAGAATTTTATTCAAATTGTAAGTACACTTTTCTGCTAATGGGAGAAAGGCCGCTGGAAAACTTAGTGAAAATAAATGTATCTGCTTGCTTTAAAAGTTGACCGTTTTATAAAAAGTAGATTTATTTAAGCTCTATGTTGTTATTGGAATATTGCAATTGAAAACAGTTTTAAAAAAAAAAGCTTAAGTTTTTAAATATGCCATGTAATTTGCAAATTTTTCTTTCCATAAAAATCTTACTTGAACTTTATCAAAATTATAAAAAAACAAGTGGGAAAGGATTATCTTCGGCGTGCCGAAGATTTTATACTCTTTTCGAACCTTTAGACAATTTTCATTCTGCCAACTGTAGCACTTTCATATGCTGTAATAATTCATTTTATCGCGTGGCATTTATTTTTTTTGTTCTAAGAATATTAAACTTTTTTCCAGTTGTATGGCAGCTATAAGATATAGTGGCCCGATCTGGCTGGTTCCGACCAATGTGCTGTCCCCTTAAATAATAAGTCTCTGTGCAAAGTTTTATCACGATAGCTCCAAAACTGAGGTACTAGTTTGCATACATACAGACAGACAGACAGACAGACGGACAGACGGACATGGCTAGATCAATTTGTTTTGTCATTCTAAGCATACTGGCAGTAACTTTTGGTGGTCTCCGACGCTTTCTTCTATGCGTTACAAACTTCAGCACAAACTTAATATACTATTTTCTTCGAAAAGAGTATAAATATAAGAAAAAACTTTAAAAATCAGTTCATCCCTGCTCAAGTGTTGGGAAATAGACAAATATCATATTTATCATTTATCAGCCGGCATACGTTTCCAACTCATATTTAATGCAATGTATTCCTGATCTTCTCCGAGCAGCGTTTGGATCATGGCCGCCATCGCAGTCGTTGGCAACCTGCTCGTCCTGGCCGGTCGCTATTTCTACAAGTCCCGCAGCAATGTGGAGCATTCGCTATACCTGCGCCACCTGGCGGCCAGTGACTTCCTCATGGGCATCTACCTGACGCTCATCGCCTGTGCGGACATCAGTTTCCGAGGCCAGTACATCCGGCACGAGGAATCCTGGCGACACAGCGGTTTCTGTGCCTTCGCTGGTTCGTTGATGGTTAATCTTTTAGCTCTCTCGCTATCTCGCTATAATCGAAGTAATACTTTTAGGCTTCCTGAGCACCTTCAGCTGCCAGTCTTCGACCCTGCTGCTTACCCTGGTCACCTGGGATCGCCTCATGTCGGTCACTCGGCCACTGAAGCCACGCGATACGGAAAAAATACGGTATATTGAAGTATATGGAAGCATCGGAGACCCCCAAAAGTTACCTCCAGTCTGCTTAGAATGACGAAACAAATTGATCTGACCAAGTCCGTCTGTCTGTATGTATGGAAACTAGTCCCTGAGATTGTGAGCTATCGAGATGAAACTTTACACAGATACGTAATATTCAAAGGGACGGCACATTAGTCCGAACCGGCCAGATCGGACCATTATATCATATAGCTGCCATACAGCTAGAAGTCGGTTTTGGCCATATATTCCATATTTTTAAAGATATCGCCTTCAATTTTCTTGTACACTTAAGCATCTTTGCATCTCATCAATGTTAAGAATTGCAAAACGATTTTGTCGTAAATAGCGAAGATATTCGTCATGAAATATTTTGAAAGAACAGGTGTATACGGAAAAAGTAAGAAACAAAGCTCAAAATTTCAAAATTGAGCAAATCTAAGATGTAAACTAAATTTAGAGGAAAAGCCAGGAACAACTTGGTCTCAAGCTTATAGATCGGTACATCCTTTTTTCGGAAAAAAGTACAAAATATGAAATTTAAAAAAATTGATAAAATTTATATGTAGAATAAAAGATACAACTATGAACAAATTGGCCTGGGGCTTCGAAATCGGTTCAGTTTTGGCAAAGTTGTACGAGCTTAAATTTTTCAAAGGGTCCCAAAAATCACTTTACCAGCTAAAATTTTTGTTATTATACTCTTTTCAAAGAAAATAATTTATTCAGTAATGCACAGAAAGTGTCGAAAATCCCCAAAAATACATTCAGTATGTTTAGGATGACAAAACAAATATAAGCTAGTGAAATCTATCCACAGACTCGAAAAGAGAATAAAATCTTCGGCACGCAGAAGATAATCATTCCTCACTTGTTTTATTCTGAGACCTGTTCTTCAAATTTATTTCTTGCATTCAACATTTTTTTTTTATTTATTCTGCAATGATTTATTTATCGTGAATATTGAAAATATATATATTTATTTGTTGCTCTCAGAATTGTATTGCGCCTGCTGCTGGTGTGGGGCATCAGTTTTGCACTGGCCGCAGCTCCTCTGCTGTCCAACGACTACTTTGGAGAGCATTTCTATGGCAACAACGGAGTCTGCCTCTCGCTGCATATACACGATCCCTATGCCAAGGTGAGTCAGTCAAAAGAAAGCCCAAAAGTAATGCACATTCTCTTATTTTGTACACACAGGGCTGGGAGTACTCGGCGCTGCTGTTCATCTGCATCAACACGATCTCGCTGATCTTCATACTCTTCTCGTATGTGCGCATGTTGCAAGCGATACGCGACTCTGGAGGCGGGATGCGGAGTACGCACAGTGGACGCGAGAATGTGGTGGCCACACGGTAAGTCACTTGTTCCTGGCAAGTCATTTGGTCCTGGCAGCTGCCAAGAGGATAATGCAAATCAATAACTCAATCATAAATAGACTAAAAATGTCTTCTGCTGCTAAAAGTTTGTTGCCTTTGGCAAGCCGATAAAGTGATTGGTTTGATTATTGCCAAGCAGATAAAGTGACTTTATCCATTTGCCAGGCAGATAAAGTGATTGGCAACGTTCCCCACACAAGAAATTAACTATCAACTATTGCCAAGCAGAAAAATGGATTATCCACTGTTGCCAAGCAGATAAATAAACTATCAACTATTGCCAAGCAGATAAATGTATAGACATGCAGATAAAGTGACTTTATATTTGCCAGGCAGATAAAGTGATTGGCAACTTTCGCCAAGCAAATAAATAAACTTTTCAACCTTATCCAAGCAGATAAATGTACTATTAACTATTGCCAAGCAGATTGGCAACTCTCGTCAAGTAGGTAAATTAACTATCAACTATTGCCAAGCAGATAAATGGATTATCCACTTTTACCAAGCATATAAACTGATTGGCTTGATTTTTGCATTTGTCATGCAGATAAAGTGATTGGCAACTTTCGCCAAGTGGGTAAATTAACTATCAACTATTGCCAAGCAGATAAATGGAGCAAATAAATGAACTATCAACTATTGCCAAGCAGATAAATGCATTATCCACTTTTGCCAAGCAGATAAATAAACTATCATCTATTGCCAAGCAGATAAATTTATTGAAAATTTTTGCCAAGCAGATAAAGTGACTTTTTGCACTTGCCAAGCAGATAAAGTGATTGGCAACTTTTGCCAAGCAATTAAATAAACTATCAACTATTGCCAAGCATATAAAGTGATTGTCAACTTTCGCCAATCAGATAAATGAACTATCAGTTATTGCCAAGCAGATAAACTGATTGTCACCCTTTGGCAGGTAGATAATTTCTGGCAAAATAGATATATCATAGAATATCATTGACAAGACTTGATATCTGATTGAATCTGATGTCCCGCTCTATTTTCTGCACTTACAGCTTTGCGATCATTGTGACGACAGATTGCGCCTGCTGGCTGCCCATTATAGTGGTTAAGATAGCCGCACTATCAGGTGAGACTGCATCTGCCTCACTCACTCCACTCAAACTCACATGCTGTGCTCTTCTAGGCTGTGTCATCTCACCGAATCTGTACGCCTGGCTGGCGGTGCTGGTGCTGCCGGTGAACTCGGCTCTCAATCCGGTGCTCTACACGCTGACGACGGCGGCATTTAAGCAGCAACTGCGTCGCTACTGTCATACGCTGCCCACCTGCTCGCTGGGCAACAACGAGACGCGTTCTCAGACACAGACCGGCTACGAGTCCGGCCTGAGCGTTAGCTTGGCCCATGTGGCAGGAGCCGGGCTGGGCGGATCAGGGCGGAAGCATTTGGCGCACAGGCAAATGAGCTACCTGTAAGGGACGGTGGGACACAGTGGGGTGGGCGGATTGACCGGGGGCTGTGTGTCAGTTAATGTGCATGTGATCTAATAGTTAAATTTTTATTATAATTCTATAAATATACATTCACAGTATGTAAAATATATACATATATTTGGAATTTTATGACGCTGCTTGCAACAACGAAACTCAACCTAACCTCAAAATTGATATCAATTAACGGTAGATTTAGGTTTCGCTTGCAGCAATCGTTTTGATTAGGTATGCTAAAAACAGTGATAATGTTTAACAATAAGTTTATGTTTTTGGCTTGCAACATAAGCTCAAGGTTCGTATATCACTGGTTTCATTGCTCTGGAAGTAGACAGTCTTGACAAATGTAATATCAAAATATGCTGCCTGATTGATTTAAGTGACAAGCTGCAAACTGAAAACTGTAAAATAGACTCAGTTTGTCAAATGCCAAAAACCTAACTTCACAATTGATATGAGTTATGTTACAGTTATGTTTTGCATGTATGTAATGTTTAGTGTACAAAAACAATAAGCCAAATATAAATTTTTGAAATTGATATCAATGATTTAAGGTTTATGTTTGGCTTGCAACATAACCTCAAAGGTTAACTGCAAGTTGAGTTAGTAAAGCAAACTTTACAGGAAGGCGTACCAAAATGTTAAATCAAATCGAAGCGCAGCTGGGGGTAAATTAAAAAAAATAATATTGCCCATTTTGTGTGTGTAAAAATGCAATATTGATATAGATTTCAGTTATAGATATGTTGCAATGTTAAGTGTCAAAAAATCCCAGCGCCCAAAACCTAAACCAAAAATTGATATCAATTAACTGTGATTGTAACATAACCTCAAAGGTGAACTGCAAATACAGTTATTAGTTCTTCTAAAGATGTACTTGTGTGTGTGTGTTTGTGTGTTCGTATGGGTCTTTGTGTGTGTTGTGTGTGTGTGTTATGGCACTGCTTGGCCAGATCTAGTGATTAGCCCTGCGGCTCGGTGGCGATGTTGACATCACTGTGCATATAATAGGGTCCCTCATTGACGTAGGCAGTGAAGCGCACGGTTTCGATGGCCGTGAACTCACTGCAGACCGATAGCACCCTCATGATCTGCCATTTCAGGTACTTGACATCCTTGTGCAGATCGATCTGGCGTGACAGTAGGTACTCAACGGCGCCCGCGGTGCACTGAACCGCCTTGATGCCCCACATGTAGCCACAGATCGTCTTCAGCAGAGCCAGAGCGGCCAGCTGCAGATCCGGGAAGGGTGTCTGCAGCAGCTCCATGATCTGGTTCACATTTTGGCCGCCGGCGAAGCACTCGAACCAGTTCTTCAAAATCGAGCTACAAAAATAAAATCATTAATATGAGAGCAAGATTGTGCACTAATCGGGAGTGATCGACTAGCAGATGCCATCTAATCAGTTACGACTTGGGATATGAAAACCATCTGACAGACAGATCGAAGATGACTCCTGCTGTCTTCTACAGAAACTGGCACAACTATCGTACACACTAGCATGCAGAGGAAAGTAAAGATTTAACTGCGCACCTGATCTCATTGTTGGGTGGATTCTCCATGGTATAGATGACATCCAGTGAGTTGAGCAGTCGTATCTTCAGAGGCGGCGACAGGCTCTTGGTGTACTCGGAGTACCTGCGCAGCACCTGGTTCATGGCCGGCTCGAACTTGACGTGCAGCAGTGTCTTGCCCTGCATGGTGATGGCCAAATTGGCCATTGTGTCCATGGCTGTGGGCAGCACCGCCTCATCGCCCGACTGCAGCAGCTCGAAGAGGCAGGCCAGCATATGCGGATAGCCGACAATGATCTTCTGCGGCTGCACTGCGGCAATTTTGCCAAAGAACTTCAAGATGCTTGGTATGAGCAGCGAGTCCAGCGGATTCTCCTCAATGCGCTGCACGCGGCTGCTGATGATATCGAAAACGCGGCGACGCTCCATATAGCTCAGGCCGTGATTCTGCTCGGCCAGCGGCACCAGAATCTCCATAACGCTCGCCTGCAGCAGGACATCGTCGTTGTCCAGTTCGCCCAGCGCCGCATCCAGTATGAACTCCACGGAGCTGAGAGAGGCGGCACTGCTTTTGGCCAGCAGGACGCCCAGCTCGTAGGCGCGACAGCGTATGACCTCGTCCTGCTGCAGCAGCTGCACCAGCTTCGACTGTACGCCCGGGTCCGTCAGCCACTGGTTGAGCACAATTGCGAGAACGGAAATGGCCACTGTGCTGCACTGTGTCTCCGGCTGCTGCAGCTCGTCCAGCACAGAGACGAGCAGCTCGTTGCTGGGCAGCGCCAGCACATTGCTGCCGACCGTCTGGCGGTGCAGCTCCTTCAGCAGATTATAGAACACACGAGCGCGCAGCGCCGGATTCGAGTGATGCAGCGCTGGATTGAGCAGCTGCGGCAACTGGGCATCACTGGTGTCCAGCTGCAGCTGATCGAAGCAGCTGCCAATGAGCTCGGTGGACATATTCACCAGCGGCTCCTTGGCGGCATCCTCGACGACGGCGCAGTCGTAAAGCACCGGCGCGCGCAGCAGCGACTCGATGATGTTGCGCGGCAGCGCCGATTGCTTGTTGATCTTCGTGTACATGCTGGTCAGCGTCTGCAGGCGCTCGTCCTTCGTGTTCAGCTCACGTAGATTGGCTTGCCACCATTCCTCCTCCATTGTGTCGCGTTTCGCTTTTTGTTAGAAAAACTAAAAAAATGATTTGACAAATTGGAGTTACAAAATGTTACAAATCAAGCAGCTGTATGCCTATCGATAGATTTGTGATAGCCGATAACTGCTTGTCACGGTCGGCGTAGGGTTGACAAGCACTATGCCAAAGTGAATCGATAAGTTCACAGCTCGATACGATTATTCGACTATTTAATGGTATCTTTTAGAAAAAGATGAAGAAGGATAATTAAGTTGGCCGGCATAGCTCAAACAGATGCAGTGGAAAAAAATTCATTATATTATACTAATGTTGATATTTCTTTGAAAGTAGACAATATATTGCCAGCTAAAAACTGAGACTAAATATTGAGTTTTTTACAAATTGAAACCGTTTGGTCAATGCTGACGTCACAAGTTAAAGGAAAACCTATCGATGCCGGTAAGTGTTGTTAAATGGTCAAGATGACAGAACACGAAACAGCTGTTTGCAGTCTACCGATAACGATAGCTGGTTTTTGACATGCAGTGAGTGTTCATGTGTGCGTGTGTTAGTAAGCAGCATATATGCGCATGTACATATATATATATATTTATGGCGACAACGACAAATAATAAATAAATAAATGCATATATATACGTGCATGTGTGTGCTGTTAGATGATGCACAAAGATGACAAATTATTAAATACGTTCGCTGGCCAAATAACAACATACGCACAGCGCAGCAACGAGCCCAACAGAAAGAAAAGCAAAATACGGTAAGCGCAACTGATAAACTTATCAAAAAACGACGATAATTCTAATTTCGTCTATGCTTAAGCGCTAATGTGTGTGTGTAAGGGAGTATATGTGTGCGTGCGTGAACATATATGTATATATGCTAAAGTTGAGCGGGTGTTGTGTTTTTCTTTCGTGACACGAACACGCGTGTTTTGAACATTCTCTTTCTGATATACAAATATAAGGATATACAAATATATTGCAATTGTCATATTGCTCAAAATACTGGAATATTTAACTGTTCAGGAACTGATGATTAAAAATAGCTTATTGTCACATTAGCCCAGTGGTCGACAATTAAAGCCCATTTAAAAATGCAGCAAATCTTACTACAAATATTTTATGATATTTTAAAAATAAAATTGATCCACACTTAATATTTTATAGTAATATAAAATTCAAAAAATGTTTTAATCTTTACACAATTTTAACCAGAACCTCGAGCCGACTAACAGATATTCTGATTAATAATTAAACTCGAAACTTGTTAAACGGAATTGAAATTGAATTGTTTGCTGAAATATAAAATAAAAATTACATAAATTGCATTGCTTCAAATAAATGCTTTAAAATTTGGATAGAAATGTAATTAAATTTTAGCTTATAAGAAGTTTCTAAAAAGAAAAACAAAACGAGCTAATCAATTTGCAATTTGATGCATAATACAATTTGTATAAATAATATGTGAGCTAATCTAGATAAGTAAAAGATTCAATTCAATTCAATTGAATGATAATATAGAACTCTAGGATATAAAAAGTTTCATTTCTATTTGTTTTTCTAAATGTGCTCGTGTCGTGCTCAACAAAAAAAAGAAGAAACAAAACGGGCCGACACGCGCCCATCTCTCGACTAATACACGCAACCACTTACCTTTTGTTGTTCTTTTTTGTATATGTATATATTTTGTTTCATGTGTTTATGTTGCGGCCACACAGTTTACCAATCATTGGAGGCGGCGTCGGCTTACAGCTGCCCACAAAGTGACGACAACAGCAGCAGACAGGAAATAGGCAATAATTAAGCATTCCCAGTGCGTGTGCAACAACCAAAATTGGCAGCAGCAGCAGCAGCAACAGACAGCTAGCGGAGATACCAGCGACAAACAGTGGCTAAGCATGGCCACTGGGAGCAACCAGCAGCAGCTGGGGCAGCAGCAGCAGCCGCAGTCGCAGCACTATCACCACAGCGATATGCCCGATCATCGCAAGCGGAACACCTTCACCAGCTACGTGGCGCCGATGGCCGGCGACATACGCGTCACGGCGGACACGAACGAATGGTGCCTGCCCAGCGATCTGCGCGATGTGCATCTGGCCAAGCCGCGCCTGCTCGCCGGCGAACAGATCGTGGCCAGTGCGCCCGCCTACATGTACTCGCCCATTGCGCCCATGGAGGAGAACAGCAGCCTGATTAGCAATGCTCCTAGCAATGGCAATAGCAGCGGCAGCAACTCTCGAGCCAGCCACAAGGACTCTACTTTTGGACTGCTCAGTGTGACCAACTTTAAGCTGGCCTTTGTGCCGCTGCATTCCAGAACGATGCTGCCGCCGCTGGCGAGCGATCTGTACCAGGAGAACGCCTACTTGGGCCGCAATGAGATCACGCTGAACAACATCGATCAGATCTACACGATTGCGGAGCAGGGACGCGCGGCAAGTGCGCTGCAAGCGGCGCGCATGGCCAGCAGTCGCCGCAAGAAACTGGAGCCTATGCGTCAGCAGAACATCAGTGGACGAATCGTCGCATTGCACATCATTTGCGCCAACTTTCGCCTGCTCAAGTTCGCGTTTCAGCAGCAGGACTCGAAGCTAAGCGACTATGGCAAACTGATTGCCTCTGCGCTGGCGCGTTTCGCTTACCCCATGCGGCACGATCTGAGCTTTGCGTATGCCTATCGGGAGCCCTACTATTCCACGCTGGCCGGTGTCAGCATGTATGCGAGCAAGAACGATTGGGCGCGCGAGCTGATACGTTGTGGCGCCACCGAGTGGCAGGTGATCAGTGCCAGCAGCGTGCCCCAGCTGCAGAATCGCCTGCAGGCGGGCAAATATCAGCTGCCGCCGCACTTTGTCATACCCAAGTGCTGTGATGTGGAGCGTTTCCTTCAGCTATCGCTGGCATTCTGTGACTCGCGGGCGGCCTTCTGGGTGTACAGCTATGGCAGTGGAGCCGCATCGCTGGTACGGCTCGCCGAGCTGCAGCCAGCGGTGCAGCAGGACACCAAGATGGAGAACATTATGCTGGAGCTGGTGCGCAAGTGTGATGAGCGCAAGCAACTGAAGCTGCTGCAGCTGACGGATCAGCTGCCCAGTACACAGGATGTGCAGCGAGCGTATCAGAAGCTGAGGCGTCTGTGCACGCCGGAGTCCCCGGAGAAGTTCATGCTGCAGGATGACAAATATCTGGGCCTGCTGGAGAAGACCAACTGGCTGCTGTATGTGTCGCTGTGTTTGCGGCATGCCTCCGAGGCGGCGGCGACGTTGCGCGCCTCCATCACATGTGTGCTGCAGGAGTCGAATGGGCGGGATCTGTGCTGTGCCATCAGCAGTCTCACCCAGCTATTGCTTGACCCGCACTTTCGCACCATCGACGGCTTTCAGTCGCTCGTACAGAAGGATTGGATTGCCTTGGAGCATCCCTTTCAGCGTCGTTTGGGGCATGTGTATGCCGCTGGCGGGGAGCAGGCACCGGATAGCGAACAGAGTCCGGTCTTTCTTCTGTTCCTCGACTGCGTGTGGCAGCTGCTGCAGCAGTTCCCCGATGAGTTTGAGTTCTCGCAAACGTATCTGACGACGCTGTGGGATGCCTGCTTTATGCCCATCTTCGATACGTTCCAGTTTGACAGCCAGGCGCAGCGGACACGCGCCGTCCACGAGGGCTGCCTGGTGCTACGTCCTGTATGGGACTGGGGCGAGCAGTTCACGGACAAGGACAAGCTCTTCTTTAGCAATCCGTTGTATCAGCGACAGCGCGGTGATCTCGCCGCCAGTCAGCATCAGCGACGCTCCCTCGCAGTTGGACCCAAGCTGAGCGCTGCTCCGTCGCCGTCTCAGCTGCAGTCGCCGGCACAAGCATCACCCGCCCGCTACACCATCAATCCGCAGATGTTTGCGACGCAGTCGACGGTGCCGCAGGATCGCTATCTGCAGCCGGCGCATCGCATCCTCGATCTGGCCGTGTGGGATCAGTGCTATTATCGCTGGCTGCCCGTGCTGGACATACGCGGCGGTGGTCAGCCCCAGGTAGATCTCTTTCATCGGCTGCTGCTGAGCAATATAGCCAAGGTGCAGCGTTGCATGGAGCTGCAGAACTACGATGATCTGCCCGATGCCTACTACGAGGCCAGCGGCGAGCAGCGGCCCAAGCATCAGACACAAACCCAACAGCAGCCGGAGGAGCAGGAGCCGCCGGCGGAGTATGTGGATGGTGTGGAGCGACGACGCAAGTCGACGCAGCCGACACCAAGTTTGTCTGTGGTCAGCGGGGGGCCGCTGCAGCTGTCGACGCTCTCGTCGTTCTTTCCGTTCGGCAATCCCATTGCCGGCGATGCACCGCACGAGCTGTACGACATCTTGAGCAGCAGCAGCGAGTATCTACTGGATACCGCCTCCATTCTGGACAAGTCATCGATTGTATGAGACGCGCTCAAATGTTGGCGACCCGCTTACTCGTTTACCGCTACTCGCTGCTCGTTACTTTCGCTGCTGCTCGTTACTCGTCGTTCCAATTGCTGGTTTATTTTGAAAGCTGAACTTTAGAAGTATTACAAATTCTACTTTTTTTTATCTATATACACATACATATATATTTATATATATATGGCATATCGCGTCTAACACTTTTTTTTTATTATTGTTTACTAATAGGCAAGTTCTATATCACATAAGTACTTTTTTGTTCTCTTTCTGTATATGTATGTAACTATTTTTTGCTAAACAAAAATGAAAATGAAGCAACTTATTACCTACAAAACAAACGAAACAATACAGCAAACAATAATAATAATAATAATTAAAAAAGAACAAGAAATGTTATGTGCAAGCAATTTTTACATATGTATATGTAAAACAAAACAAAAATGAGAAAAAGATAATCTAAAAATCAATATGTATTATATTATACTGTAATATTAAAAAAATAAATGATACAATGTAAAAAAACAACGAACGCAAAGCGAAACAAGTGAGAACATTGCTCTTGCTCTCGAATAACTGTTTATTTTATTTAACTGTGATTTCAAACAAAATGTGGCTTCAAAAATATTAAAATATGAATATATGTGGGTACCAGAAGACACTACAAATTGGGAGAACTATTTCACTAAAAAGCTCTGAGATTAAAGCTACTAGAATAGGAGAGCCAGCCCTGAAGTCGAGCTTATAAATTTCGAGCGTATTTTCAAATCTCAGCAACCAATGGGCAGCGCAGGGTTAAGCTCAAAAAAAGCTGCGACAGCAACGGTAAATGGCAAAGGCGAAGCACAGCGGGCAGCTCACAAGCATACAGGATGGCCGAACAACAACAACAGCGGCAGCAGGCAGCGGAAGAACAACGGGAGCAGAGAGTGGCAGCCACTGCGCCAAGGAGACGCCCACGAGCACTACCGATGCCGCCGGATGATATGATACGCAACTGCATCGCTAGCAGTCTGACGCAGATTGTGGTTAATATGCAAAATGGCGACTTGCAGCAAAAGTGCCGTGAGCTTTTGCAGGCCGAAGATTTGACGCAGGGCGCGCATATCTGTCTTCTAGCGGCGCTGGAGCAGATCGATGCGAAGCGCGAGCAGCGGGAGCGAAAACGGGCCGCTAAAGATCGCCGCGAAACCACACAGAATTAAATTACAACAATATCAAATATATAACGTATTGATTAAACATTTAATAATAAAACGCTGCGTTTAACAATTAATTTATAGTTGCTTTTGGTGTTGTTGTTTTGAGTCGATTACTTTTTCGCTGCGTCTTCGGCCTCGGCGGCCTTGAGCAGCTCCGAAACGATGCCGACCTTTTTGAGCTCCTCGATTAAATCACCGCTCTGATGCAGCTGCAGCAGAATATCACAGCCGCCAACGAATTCACCATTGATATACACCTGCGGTATGGTTGGCCAATCGGAGTAGTCCTTAATGCCTGTTGGGAGAGCAAAAACAAACAAAAATAATGTAAGATTTTGCACAGCAGCAGTACAATCAAAGATTTCATGAATTGAGTATAGTGCGAATCATTTATTCAATAAGAAATATGCAAACATATTGCACATGCACATACATATTGTTTGCATGTAAACTAAGGAATATGACAATTACTTGGCTAAAATTGATTGACATAATCGTAAAGATGAAGTTACTAGGATTATGAAAATATACGTATGAAGTAAAGTATATCTAAAACAGCAGAAGCGCATTAATTCTTATGCGGTTTTCGTATACAAGCATTTAGCTTCTTTCAAGTAACCTTTTTTTTGTTGGCAACAACTTACCCTGACGCAGCGCCTCGTTCTGGAGGACATCATGTGCATCATATTGGACGCCATGCATGCGCATTATCTGGACAACCGCGTTGCTGAAGCCGCAGCGCGGCGCTTGTGGATTGCCCTTCATGAACACGACCACCTTGTTGGTGCGCACCAGTGTGTCCAGTGTTGCTTTGTCCAGAGCTGCCGGCGGCGGAGCAGCTGCATCCGCGCTGTACCAACGTGGTGCTGTGAGCACCGGCATTGTGCGTGCCACTGTCGCCAGATTGCTGACAAAGCTCGGACGCAATAGAGTTTGGCAAATTCTGTTCATTCTTTTTATATATATATGTGACTTGACTTTCGACTAACAATTTGTCAATTAAAAATTGTGTTGTTTTATAATGTGTTGTCTGTTATGTTGACGCAAAAAGCGCTCGCAGCTGTGCTGTTAACGCACATTTGAGTCGATGTCAATGCACATACGCATGGTTGCATGGGCAAAAAAATGTTGTACCATATTTTAAAAATGTATCGATTTCGATAAGATTGTATCAACTTTGTACGTTTTTATTTTTGAATAACAACACATTTTTTTGTTTTTTATCTCATCAAGTTAAACATAGTCTTTCTTCATTGAGTGTGTTACATAGTTTATTGTTTTATACATGCAAAATTATTGAATTAAAAATATGTAACTAAGCGTTTTAGAAAGATTACCCTTTTGAATTGAGAGATTCCAATGAATCAGCGACAAAGAAACGTACCAGTTTTAGTCCAAGTGTACCGCTTAACATTGCGTCCGATGTTTATTTGAATTTTCCGTTACGTTGTGCACAGTTCATTTTATTAAACATGCAATATATCTAAAGCCTGATTGTCGATAACTATACAATATGGAAGGAGTTGTTTTTCTTTAACTTTTTGAAATTAATCAATACTCCTTTTAAGCCAAGTGAATTATAAACGTTTTAAGAGCCTGAAAAACCAGAAATAAAACTCAATTACACCAGGTTTCATCTGAAATTTTTTATTTCCGACTGTTTTTATGACCTCAACACCAAACTTCATAAATATCTTTTACAATTTTTAGTTTTTTTTTTTTTGTTTTGCCTTGTTATGTTGTTTTTAGCCAAAGATTTTGCTGTTTCGATTTAATTTTGGATTTAGTTACATTTTATTTATGTATTATTTTTTGCTTAACTGGTATGCTCTCTTGCGTTTCGGAAAATCAAGACGAAAGTAACATACGTATATACTTCATTTACAAAAAAAAGACAATTCAGTTGTTATCCAGTTGCACATATACAAACATATTTGTATATACCATATGTCTGACTACTTTCGCTTTATTATTTATATATTTTGTAACGGAATTGCTTTTCAAAAAAAGTTTATTAAAACTAAAGTATTCGTAATATAGTGGTTAGTATATGTCTTATATAGAACATAAATCAAATCACACACCTATAGTTAAAGTTCTTGTTATTTTGGTTTTGCAGATAAATCAAGCTTTTAGATCGCAAATTAAGATCAAAATAATTGCATTAATTGAGGGAGTTTCGAGTTCGTTTCTTGCGATGCAAATCTTTAAACAAAACCCTAAGATACTAAAAAAAAACAAAAAACATTAAACTGTGTGAACAATAGGAACGTTTATTTTGATATATCTTTATATATTGCTGTGAAATAAATAAATTGTGAGTGGGAAGTGCAAAGCCTGTTATATAATATTCTGTTTTTTTTTCTCAGTGTATTTTTGTTTGTTTTTTGTTGAGCAATCGATGTGCACATATCGATAAATGATAATTAGTTTGAAAACGATAACAATCATATTGATAATAATTAATAATAATAATAATAGTGTAATACATAGTTATATAGTATGTATATAATCATAAGTTCATACGCAGCATTGTTAAATAGAAGTTAAATTTTCATTACATTCATTGTTACTTTGCCTTCTCTCATTTTGGGTTTCCTTTTCTTTTTCATTAATTCTTTTGTTTTTAAACTATAATTGTAATTATGTAGTCGTAATAATAATATTTATACAGTTGCTTGCTGTTAATTATGTTTTTGGTTTTCTTTTTGCGTGCATAATACAAATCATAATAATAGTAATAAATAAATACATACAGAAATATTTGTATGTATGAGTTCATACTCCTATGGGGTACTTGTACCCAGTATTTGTATGGCGAAAAATAGTATTTTATTTATGACGTCATATGGTTTTCTCCAAAATAGTACAAACTATATAAAATGTGGCCCCTAGCGTGGGTTAACTTCGTAACAATTTGTCGGTCTAGTATCGAATACATACGCTAAATAAAACTTATTCAAAGTTACAAATAGAACTGAGAGAAACAAATTGACACTTTTCACTACATTGGTTAAACTGTTGGGCTAGAAAACTCCAGTCGATAAAAAAGATCTTTCTTTGGGTGTATGTGTATGTGTGTGTGTGTGTGTGTGTGTGTGTGTGTGTACAGTCAACCAAATGTTGCCCAATAAATACATATGTAGGTGCCTTCAATAAGGGCTTTTTCTTCGACTAAGAGGCTATGCCTCTATCTAATGTTTACAAACAAATCAATTTTTTATAGATGTACAATTTTCACGTTTTGGGTTTTAGTTGTTATTTTTTGTTGTTGTTGTAGGAATTGGCACATTATATTACATATAATACAAAGGTTTATCGGTTGCTCTTTCCTTTTGTTAAGTGCACAAAATGACATATGTAGTTGATAAAGAACACACTTACATATCGAATTTCAACATAGATTTCTTGGTGTGTTTGGGGGGTTTCTTTTTCTTTTTTTGGGATGGGACGACAACAGCAACTTAGGCAACATCATGCTAATTTCGATCTTATGTTAGAGAGTTTAATGCTTCTCCAAACTAAAGTACTGAATTTGAAAACTAAGCAACGTTCAGAGTTGTTCCATTTGCAATAAAATGTTTTTTTAATCGTTTATCACACATTTATAAAACGTTCGCAATTGTTCTAAATAGATATACATGGTCATAGGTTAATTGATTAATTATATGTGTATATATAGTACATTCATACAGTTATCTATTAAATTAGTAGCTTTACCTTGTACGAGTAAACTAAATGTTTTGTCCTTTTTTTTCTCGTTAATAGCACAGTGTAAATGTTGTTTGCTTTTTTTAGGGCACATTCAAGTGAAATAAACGCTTCTTGGATTGTTCTAATCTTTTTAAATATACAATAATTGTTCACTTAACTTAGTATATATTTTGTTGTTGTAGTATTTTGGTATTTTCTCGTTTGTTTTGTTTTTGTTTATGCAACAACTACAATACATGCAAACAGAAACGATAAATAAGACGAGTGCAACCTAAACGAACTCAACTCGAAACTTATAAGTACATATAGCATGTAGTTTGTTTATCATGTGTGATGTTTGGTTTTTACTAAAACTGTTTAATTACTTAGTTTTTTTTTTTTTTTGGTATTTTTGGCTACTTTTCTTTTCTTGTAAAATTTGCGAAAGTATTTTGCTGTTAAACGAAGTGTTTTGTTTGTTTTTCTTTTGCACAAAAACCGAACGCTTCGCTTGCTGTTTTCTCTATGTTGATATAAAGTTTAACAAGGTTTTTTTTTTCGATTTTAGCTATACTTTGACGGTACTGCAATTGGGCCCATATAAAATATATATATGGGGTATATAATTGCCGGTAGGGGTGTTTCATTTGAATTGCTCATACTAAAAAGAGTTATGACATTTATAAACGCTTACATGTATTTACTTTTCTTCATCAGAAATTAACTATTTTTTAATTCATTTGGTATTTATTCTTTTGTTTTTTGGTAGTTCTTATTTTGAGGTTATGCACATAGATCGTTTCGCAGTAAATGGGATGTACATTTATTAAATTTTTGGTTTTGTGGTTGGATTTCAAGCATTTGTTAAAGATTTTACGCATTTATTCAAAATAAATGCTTTTGGTTTTTTTTTCCTTATATTTTGGTTTTTTTCCGCATTTTATATTTTCTTTTGAAAAATACAAACATTTGACTGTTATAGCACACAGTATATTATAATGCCTGTCTATAGTTTTAGTATGCCTTTAAATACTTTTCGTTTCGCACTAGCTTATATCATCTATGTTAAATCTGTTGTATGTGGGTATATTTGTTTTTATTTTGTTTGGATAGTCAGTTTTTGGTTTCGGTTATTATACATAATAGTATTTATTTTGTTAAGCTGTTAGGTGGAAAATCGGAAACACATATGTATATGTTAAGCATTTGTTTTATTTTTGTTTTTTTCATCTTTGAAACATACGTATAAGTAATGTATATATTTATATACTGTGGTTGGTAGTTGTAATTGTTTTCTCTCCCCTCTATAAACAGTTTAAAAAAAACGAAGAAAAAAAAACAACTAAATATAAAAATACTAAAGAAAAGCAGTAGCGCTATGCGCTTTAATTTCTGTGCTCAATGTATTTGAGAACTGGAAAATGTTGGGTACTTATGGCATGGTCTAAGCTTATCGGTGTACCGTTTAGTTGATGCATAAATACCAACAGGTTTGGTATTTTGAAAATTTTTGTTTTTGGTTTTTGGTAATTAAATATATAATTTGATTAGTAATTTGCGGTTTTACAGCAAATAATTAAATGTTGTGTTTCCAAAGTATTTGGAGATCGAATAAATATTAGTTTGCCTTTTTCTTGAAAGTTCTTCCAACAATTAAATGTAAATATCAATGTAAAGATATTTTTATGTTTGGTTTTCGTGTAGCATGCCTCGTGTTATAACATCTTAAATAAGTATAAAGCACAAAGTGTTTACTTTCTTTTCATTACAGTTTTTGAATTATTTCTTTTTTTTTCTTCTGAAGATGTACAATTTCTAGGTATACTCGCACACTTAAAGACTTCTAGCTTGTTCTGTTTTTGTTTTCTTTTTTAAGATTCTCATTAAACATGATTTGTATAGGGTTTGGTTTATGTTCTCTTCGGCTATGTAGCTGTTGTTCTTGTTGTTGTTGTTGCTGAAATTGTTTAAGCATAAAATTCCGTTTTTCCTTGGGTCTTATAGGCCTCCTCCTCGATTTTGTACATATCCATTAGCTGTTAATGTTGGTTGTTGTTGTTGTTGTTGTTAGGATTGATCAGTGCGATGACAGCGGCGGCATGATACAAAATATTTGTGTAAATGACAGCGTGTGTGAGAGGGAGAGTGAGAGAGAGAGGGAGAAAAGAAGAAAACGAGAGAGAGAGAGAGAGAGAAAAACGAGTTTTTTGGTTAAGTTTTGACATAATTTGAAGCCACACAGCAAAACGTTTAGCGAATAGCGATGAATATTAAATGTTCATGGTAAATTATATTGGGGAATTGACATATAATATACATTTGATAACATCTATGGCAGTGAAATGGGTGTATTGAAGCGAGATGGAGAGAGCGAGGGAGAGAGACAGTAGTACACATAGTAGTATATAGGAGAGCTATTTTTTCTTTTTTTTTTTGCTGGGGTTCATTTTAACTGCCAACGACTGAACTAGAGTTTGGGATTGGAACCGAAGACAAATGACAAGAAAAAAAAGGAAACACTGAAAAAAATTAAAGCATTCAACGAATGATTTATATAAAAAGCATGTTCAAAATATGGGCAGACAATACTGATGAATGTTACTCATTAAAAAAAAAAAAAAAAAAACATAAAACAACAACTAAACTGAAGCCATAAGCAAAGAAAATAATACAATATATGTATGTATGTTAGCAAATAAAGTATAATAATATAAATACACATATATATATATACATATATAAATATATACTATATATAGAAAAAATTGATATAGATAATTACATCTTAGCAGTTAGTTAAAATTTAGCAGCTACTCATTACTTTTTCAAGAATTTTCGATTATTTGGATTTTGTGAATATATTTTGTATGTTTGGTTAACGTTTCGTTCAAATCAAATATGTTGTTTTTTTTTTGCAGCGACTAGAACGTTGTGTGTGTGTGGAGGGGGAGTACTCGTTACTCGGTACACGGTTACTCGTTACTCGTTACTTTTGCTACTCAGCTACAATTAACTAGCACATGGATTCGAAACAGATGCTGCTGCAATTTATCGATACGTTTCATCGGTTGACGGCTAACGGTTAACGTTTGACAGTTAACGGTTAACGCATTTGGTATTTTTGTTATCGGTATCGGTTTGTTTTGTGGTCTAAAGTACAGTCTCAATACTGGTTATAGTGTCGGTTTGCGGCCGTGTTTCGTTTAGTACCTTTTGCACGTCGGTACTAAATTCCTCAACCTGCTTTGCATGCGCCAATTTTAGTTTCTCCATGGCGCGACCTTGTTTAACGCCGATTTGCTGTGGATAACGATAAGGATAATAATTAGTTTTGTATAGTTGAAGCAAATATAAATTGATAATGTTTTCGAGAGTAAACTACTTAATATTATTTTTAAGGCATTAATATGAGTAGGATTACTAAAGTATGCAATAAATCATATTTGAAAGGATTAAACACTATATAAATTTATAATAAGGATGAAGTTAGGATGTGGAATATATATTTATATTTTTTTTCAATAATGTTGCCTATAGGGTTCATATACTCAGAGAAAAGACATTCTAGAAATTCAGTTCTTAATTGAAGATGAAAAAACATCCGAATGTTTGGGAATAGAAAAAGTTCTTTAAAATGCTCTATTTTTATACCCTGAACCCATTAAAAATGGGTAAAAAGGGTATTATGGTTTTGTGCAAAAGTATGTAACAGGCATAAGGAAGCATCTCCGACCATATAAAGTATATATATTCTTGATCAGTATCAACAGCCGAGTCGATTTAGCCATGTCCGTCTGTCTGTCCGTCTGTCCGTCTGTCCGTCTGTCCGTCTGACCGTCTGTCCGTCTGTCCGTCTGTCCGTCTGTCTGTCTGTATGAACACACAGATATCAGAGACTACAAGAGCTAGAGACTTCATATTTGGAACATAAGTTCTCCTAATCCCGGGACAGATCAAGTTTATTTCATTTTATCGATAACTCATACCGTTTAAAAGTTATCGATAAATTTCGATTTCAGACTTGCGTTTTTGGGCCATAACTTCAAAGTTATAAAAGCTAGAGGCTCCAAACTTGGCATGTATAATCTCGAATAGCATACACATGTAACAAATATTTCACTTTTTGGATACCACGCCCCAAACCCCCCAAAAGTTCAAAAAATGCATTTTTGAAGGTACGACCTTGCAATTTGGTTTGGTCACACATATTATTGACAATTGTTTGCCCCAAAAATTTCAATAAGATCGGACAATAAACATAGAAGTTATTTAAGATTTAACTTTCCATTGTGTGGGGCTCAGCGAAAGAGCAAGCTAACTGCTTAAACCGCTTGCACTGCTTATACTGCTTATACTGCAGCATGTGTGTGCTTAGATTAGTATGAATGATTGTAAGGACTGGGTTCAGGGTATCTCGTAGTCGGGCACTCCCGACTACAGCACTCTTACTTGTTTATACAAGGTGTAGGTGCAATGACATTGGGATAAACGAGCAGCAGGATCTTGAAGCCTTATGGTATAGGTATATGAATATAAAGTACCTTTTTCTCCTCCATAAAGCGCTTGACATTGTTCTGGCGCTTCTCGCGCAGACGACGATCCTTCTCGTTCTTGGTCTTCAGCGTCTTGTCATTCTGCACCTCCTTGGCGGTATCGGCGGAGGTCTTCGCCTGCTTGGTGTTCAGCTCCTTGATGTCTCTGTGAGGGGCGAGGCGTGAGGTGTGACAAGTGAGAGGGAAAATATATACAACAGTATATTTATAGTTTACCTAGCATGTCGATCCTCCAGCTGCTTGATTTGGGCCGCCTGCACGGTCAGCATGAGCGCCTTCATGGCATCCTGCGAGTCCTGGACATGCTGGCGCAACATATCCCACTCCTCCTTGCGATGCCTGGCAATCATATCGGTCCACTGCTTGGTCTGATCATTGATCGCATTCTTAATGTTCGCATCGTTGCGAATATCATCTTTGCTCTTGCCCTTGATTAGCTTATCGATGGCCGCATTCTGTGTCTTCTGCACTGAGGTGCGCTCCTTGGCATGCTTCTTGCGCAGCGTATCCAGCTCCTTGATCTGCTTCTTGCCGACCTTCTGGAAGCCCTTCTCCTGCCGCAACGACTCGAGGGTGACCGGCTCGAAGACCAGCGGCGGCTCCTTCTTCTCCTCTTCCTTGGCCTTGCCAGCATCTCGAGCGGCACCGCCGCTCTGCTCCTCAATGCCCAACGCCTTCATTTGCTCATTCTGCTGCTTGGCGGCGCCGGCAAAGCCGCGCGGATCGGACAGCATGGCCATGAAGTCCTCAAAGCCATCAGGTACATAGATTTTCAATTCGATGTTCACAAACAACATGGGCAGCGACATCGGAAAGTTGGCCTCTGTGCGCAGCGAGACGTGGCGATAGCCCGCCTGCAGTCCATCCAGCGGCAGGATGCGCTGGCCAATCATTTTGCCGCTCTCCTCATAGACGCCGAAGCGCAGCACGGCCAGATCGGGCAGGACGACCTTGCGAAAAACGAACGCATCCTCGTTGTAGACAGGATTGAGGCCGTTGTTGGCCACCAGCCGAGTGCGGAACTCTTTTTTGACCGTGTCCGAGGGCAGGCCAAACATGTCCACCTCCACATAGGTGCCCACTTTCTTGTCGGACAAGAACTGGCCGGCAATCACCTTGACGGAGCACTGGGCCGCAATCACACCATCGACGGGTGCATCGGCAAACGGATCGAAGTCCTTGTCGGCACGTCGCATAAAGTCCGGCTTTAGCAGATAGCCACAGCCGCCATTGTATTCGAATTTGCCCTGGTTGAGCTGCATGGGCAGATCGGAGGTCTGGAAGTTAAGCGAGACCATCTGGCAGCCGGCATTCCAGAATACCTGCGGCATATAGTTGGAGGAATCGGCTCGGGTGCCCTTCGGATAGATGCGAGACATCTGGCGCTTGTTGTAATTGACGAAATCGATGGAGCTCTGCTTCAAATAGTTCATTCCGGCCGATTCAGCAAACGACGACATATTGTGGGCAATGTTCTTCTCTGTAAATATACATAGATGCAAATTGTACATCAATCAATGTTCATAAATAATGATTATTATCATAATAAACGTTAACAAGTGGGGAAGGATTATCTTCGGCGTGCCGAAGATTTTATGCTCTTTTCGAACCTTTAGACAATTTTCACTTACAAAATAGTTTTGTCGCGTATAATTTTTTTTGTTTGTTCTAAAAACATTTAATTCATTGCCAGTTGTATGGCAGCTATAAGATATAGTGATCCGATCCGGCCGGCTTCGACCAATGTGATGTCTCTTTGAATAATAAGTATCAGTGCAAAGTTTCATTGCGATAGATTCAAAAACATGGTAAATATGGCCAAAACCGACTTCGAGTTGTATGGCAGCTATAAGATATAGTGGTCCGATCCGGCCGGCTCCGACCAATGTGCTGTCCCGTTAAATAATAAGTGTCTGTGCAAAGTTTTATTGCGATAGATCAAAAACTGAGGGACTAGTTTGCATACCTACAGACAGACAGACAGACGGACATGGCTAGATCAATTTGTATTGTCATTCTAAGCAAACTGGCAGTAACTTTCGGGATCTCCGACGCTTCCTTCTATGTGTTACAAACTTTAGCACAAGCTGAATATACTATTTTCTTCGAAAAGAGTATAAAAAGTAATTTTTTTTTAAATATATATAACTTATAATCATTGCAGTATGGCAACTCTCATGTATGAAATGGAATCCATACTCAATGAGTATTTCTAAATGTCAAATTTAAAGATGCTTAAGTAATAATATAACGTTGTTAGTAATGCATATATTTAATCTATGGGACAACCAATGGAAAAAAGCACCAAACTTTAAAAGCATAATTTCTCATTATACCCTGAATCCATTATAAATGGGTAAAAAGGGTATTATGGTTTTGTGCAAAAGTATGTAACAGGCATAAGGAAGCATCTCCGACCATATAAAGTATATATATTCTTGATCAGTATCAACAGCCAAGTCGATTTAGCCATGTCCGTCTGTCTGTCTGTCCGTCCGTCCGTCCGTCCGTCCGTCCGTCCGTCTGTCTGTATGAACACGTGGATATCAGAGACTACAAGAGCTAGAGACTTCATATTTGGAATATAAGTTCTCGTAATCCCGGGACAGATCAAGTTTATTTCATTTGATCGATAACTCGTCGCATTCAAAAGTTATCGATAAATTTAGATTTCAGACCAGCGTTTTTGGGCTATTACTTACAAGTTATAAGAGCTAGAGGCCCCTAATTTGGCATGTATAATCTCGAATAGCATACACATGTAACAAATTTTTCACTTTTTGGATACCACCCCAAAAATCCCCCAAAAATTAAAAAAACTCATTTTTGAAGGTATGACCTTGCAATTTGGTTTGGTTACACATTTTATAGCCAATGTTATGTCCTACAAATTTTAAAAAGATCGGACAATAAACACAGAAGTTATTTAAGATTTTACTTTCCATTGTGTGGGGCTCAGTGAAAAAGCAAGATAACTGCTTAAACCGTTTTCACAGCTTGCAGTAATGTGTGGTGTGTTTGTATGTATGCACACTATTAGGCAAGTATGAATGGATGTCAGCGCTGGGTTCAGGGTATCTCCTAGTCGGGCAGTCCCGACTAGAGCACCCTTACTTGTTTTATCATGGCTTGCCCGGAATCGAAATTCCGATGAATTTTGACAAAGTTATGGGAGTTTGAAGTCTGGAAAGGGCACATCTAAAGACTTGGAGCCTTTTCAGGGCTTGTTTTTGATAGAAAATCATAAATTGCAAATCGCTTTAAACTTAAATACAGAATAATTATCGAGGCCAACAAATTAGAAAATCGAACATCTGAAGTGTTTTGACAAGGTTTGAAAAGCTGAAAGGACTTTCCAAGAACATTCCTGGACTGCCTTTAGGCGAAATATTGGATTTGCTGAACAACTATTGCTGTGTATTGATTTGCTCAACTACTATTCGTGTGTAGACATAAGCGGGACCCTGGCGACTGCACTTACCAATTGCCTTGTCGAAGCCCTGGAATTTGATGGGCTGCGCATAATTGACCATGGATGAGAGCCACGGATGCACATTTGTGGTGGAGCCACTGTAGTTGGCCGCAGCTGCCTCTGCCTCTGCTCCACCGGCGCCCTCGGCAGCGGCATCTGTGGCAGCTGCCTCTGGGGCTGGTGCTGGGGCAGCAGCCGCCTCTGGCGGTTTGCCAGCGCTGGCATCCTCCTCGGGATCATCGTCGGTCTTCAGTTCGCCCTTCAGCCACAGCTCCAGTTCGACCTTCTCCACCTCGGGCTTCATTCGTTTGTTTTTGATGAGAATCTTGCGCTTTAGCTTGCACGGCGGCGGTAGCGGTAGACCCGGGTCCAACTGTTGAATGCAATTGGGATTAGGGATATGCTCAAGGAGTACAGAGAGATGTGCTGATTACCGGATGATCCGAGAGCGGCTCCTTTAGCAGCAGCTCGCCAAAGAAGTCATCACAGTATTTAGCTAATTTGTATTGCTGGGCGCGATTGCAATGATTCTCAAAGGAGAGTATCACCGGATACTCCGACGAGACGAAAGCACAATCCGCAATCGCCTGAATGCAATCCTGGAAACAACAAAATGGTTCAAATTACACAGACGCCAAAGCAAAGATGCTAAAATCAAGAATATATGTTCTTTTAAAAGTAATAAGAGCTGCAAAAAACATAAGATTGAGTCAGTATCATCTAGCATAAAGAGTCCTGAATCTTCAATGTTGTCGCCTCTTTTATATTATATTTTGCAAAAATTTATGAATTGCAAATATGGAATTAATCAAGGTGATAAATCATCAAGGCTGAAAATCGTATCAGTTTTGGCAAACTTTTTTTTTATTATTAATTTTTTTCCATAACAGATACTATATATGTAGTTCTTAGGGGAAATCGGCCGCTTAGTTGAATAAATAATATTCTAAACCCTATCCATTGGCATTTTTAAGCTAAGCGCATTTGCATTTTTTGCTCCCTGTGTTCCCTGTTGAAAGAAAATATCTCTTGCAGCTTTGCTACTTTTGGCTGTTGCAAACTTCAAACAACAGTCAAGCCCTACAGTATATAGCAACATCTGCCGATGATGCTTGACATAGCCATTAGGACCTTGCCCAAGTCCTTTCGTTAGCAGCAGCTTCCAAAATTCTCAGAAACCGTTTTTGTTTGGTTCACACAAATTCCGCTGAAGCGAACAAAACGAAATGCAAAAACACATAAGCTGCTTGGCTTAGCCTCACAAGGAAGAGTTTCATAGTTGCGAGTGGCCGACTAGGATATACATAGTTTGCATATTCATATTCATTCATAGTGGCTTAATGCCCATTAAATTGCTTGAAAAGGGTATAATGAATTTGTGGCAAAGATATACAGGTATATATATACATATGTATTATCGAGCCATATCAATAGCCGAATCAAGCTAGTCTTGTCCGTGGATCTCAGACACTAGAGACTTCATATTTGGAATATAAATTCTCATTTTCATTGGTCAGAGCAAGTTGTTTGCATTGAATTATCGATAAGCTCATACCGTTCAAAAGATTTCGATCAATTTCGATTTCAGACTTGCGTTTTTTGGTCATAAAGAACTATAGTCACCAAATTTGGTATGCATAATCTCGATAAGCAAACACGTGTCAAAACAGCCTTATGCCCAACAAAGATCGGACGATAAGCACAGAAGATGTTTTGAGGCATCAGTTTCCATGGTGCGGGGCTGTGAGAAGAAGCAGTGCTTAAAGCGCTTGCACTGCTTGCAGCTTGTGTGTATGTGCACAGACAACTGCATTACTATAAATGAATGTAAAGACTGAGCTCAGGGTATCTCATAGTCGGGCACTCCTGACTTGAGTACTAATAAATCAGGATCGAAAATATACAAGCGTTTTAATTGTACTCAAGTATACCAAATATGTTGGTCTTTAAGGATATTTTAAGTCATTGGATGCATCTCGTAATTCCAAATACGAAAATGCTTCTCTTCTTTTAATCGTTGTAAGTAGATGAATATCTCGATTGCTCTTTGAAATGTACTTGTGCAGAGCTCTTAAAAACTATATATTAATCTACAAGCAGTTCACCTGCCATCTGATCGCTTTCGTACCTTAAACAAGATTTCCGTGCAGTAGGCATGTCCGTGGGTAACAATGGGCTCCTCATCCTCGCCCTTGCCATTCCAGCAATCGAGCTCCACGCAGCGACAGCCCGCAAGCAGAGTCTGGCGATACATCTCAACGGAGCTCTTGCCGCCAATCTGGCGACCCGACAAGTACGTATTATGCGAGCTGTTTATGTAGTAATGGGCCAGCGGCTGATCCATTTCCATGTAGAAGTCGAGGCGATCCAAAAAGACGGGCGCATTCTCATCGGACATTAGGTAACGCTTGAAGCCGTCCAGCGAGAGTTGCACTGCAAGTTTGGTGGGTTACTCTACAGCTATAAGTATTTTGATATATATTTGTGCTTCACTTACCGCTCTTCTTCATCTCCTCATCGAGCTCATAGTCGTTGATAATCTCCGTGCAGCGCTTCTCCTCATACAGCGGATAAAGGATCTCGTTCATGCGAGGATCGCGCTGTTTATCGTTCATGAACTGTATGAACTGCGCAATACTGATAAATTCCTGTTTGCCCTTGGTACTGCACAGCGAGAGAGAGAAAGAGACAGATAGATAGAGAGAGAGTGTATGAGAGGGGGATAAAGAGAGTATAATTAACTACTGGTAACATGGCAATTAGTAAGCATCATAGAGAGTCACTTCAAATAAAAACAAGTAAGAGTGCTCTAGTCGGGACTGCCCGACTAGGAGATACCCTGAACCCAGTTCTGACATCCATTCATACTTGCCTAATAGTGTGCACACATACAGACACACCACACATTACTGCAAGCTGTGAAAACGGTTTAAGCAGTTATCTTGCTTTTCACTGAGCCCCACACAATGTAAAGTAAAATCTTAAATAACTTCTGTGTTTATTGTCCGATCTTTTTATAATTTGTAGGACATAACATTGGCTATAAAATGTGTGACCAAACCAAATTGCAAGGTCGTACCTTCAAAAATGAGTTTTTTGAATTTTGGGGGGATTGGGGGGTGGTATCCAAAAAGTGAAATATTTGTTACATGTGTATGCTATTCGAGATTATACATGCCAAATTAGGAGCCTCTAGCTATTATAACTTGTAAGTTATAGCCCAAAAACGCTAGTCTGAAATCGAAATTTATCGATAACTTTTGAATGGGTCGAGTTATCGATAAAATGAAATAAACTTGATCTGTCCCGGCACTACGAGAACTTATATTCCAAATATGAAGTCTCTAGCTCTTGTAGTCTCTGATATCCGCGTGTTCATACAGACAGACGGACGGACGGACGGACGGACGGACGGACGGACAGACAGACAGACGGACATGGCTAAATCGACTTCGCTGTTGATACTGATCAAGAATATATATACTTTATATGGTCGGAGATGCTTCCTTATGCCTGTTACATACTTTTGCACAAAACCATAATACCCTTTTTACCCATTTTTAATGGGTTCAGGGTATAACAAGTGGGGAAGGATTATCTTCGGCGTGCCGAAGATTTTATACACTTTTCGAACCTATAGGCAATTTTCACTCTGCCAACTGCACCAGTGGAATTTCATAAGCTAATTTCTAAGAATATTTAATTCATTGCCAGTTGTATAGCAGCTATAAGATATAGTTATCCGATCCGGCCGGCTCCAACCAATGTGATGTCTCTTTGAATAATAAGTATCTGTGCAAAGTTCCATTGCGATAGATTCAAAAACATGGGATCTATGGCCAAAACCGACTTCGAGTTGTATGGCAGCTATAAGATATAGTGGTCCGATCCGGCCGGCTCCGACCAATGTGCTGTCCCCTGGAATAATAAGTGTCTGTGCAAAGTTTTATCGCGATAGCTCAAAAACTGAGGGACTAGTTTGCATACATACAGACAGCCAGACAGACAGACAGACAGACAGACGGACAGACGGACATGGCTAGATCAATTTGTATTGTCATTCTAAGCATACTGGCAGTAACTTTTGGGGGTCTCCGACGCTTCCTTCTATGCGTTACAAGCTTCAGCACAAACTTAATATACTATTTTCTTCGAGTGAAACGAGTGGTTCGAAAAGAGTATAAAATCTTCGGCACGCCGAAGATAATCCTTCCCCACTTGTTTTGTATATTTGTTGTAAGTGCCGTCACTTACATGGATGTAAGAGCTCCTCGATGTCATTGCGGGGGCAGACCTTGTGATAGAGCGCATAGAACTTGTCGAAAGTGAACTGCTCCTTGGTCATGGTGGCATTCTTATCATCGGGCAGACCAGCATCTTTGATGCACGTGTACACCAGCTTCTCAGTTTTGCCGGATGCAAATGTTTTTGCCAATATCTTGACCGGTATTTTGCCGCTCTTCTCCACGCAGAAACTTAGACGCATCCAACTTGAATGATTCGATAAGAAGACACATGGATTAATTGTGAACAAAAATCGAATGAGAATCACACAGTTTTACAAACTATACAAAAATATATAAAAGCTAAATATGCTATTAGTATATATAGGAAATAGTTGTTATTAGCAAAATCTTACCTGCTTTTTTGTTTGGTCATGTGTTGCATTTAGATCAAATAATAATTGACTATGATTTTATTTTGATTAAAATTCTTGTAAATCGAAAGGATAAGTTAACATCGAATTACAACATAATGTTAAATAAATTAAACAAATATGCATTTAGTAAGTTTTTTCCACACATTTAATGTACTCACTCAAATGGAAAAGAATCCAAATGATGTGAGTAAATAAATCAAAAACAGAATAAATCATCAAAAGTTAGTCAATATGCAACTGCAAATCAATTGCAAAAGATTTGAATAAGCAATTAGCGTCCAACTAAAAACCCATTTGAAAAGCAAGCACAACGTAATTAAATCAAACAGAATTAATAATAACTAAACACACATGGCGAATGCGCAACTTGTTGAACTAAATTCAAATTGAAATTGAAACTGAAATTGAATTGTTCGCTCGAATGGCACTAATTGAGGCGACTGACAAATTGCATTTGCAAGAAAAAGGTGCATAATAATAATAAAGTTCTGTAATCGTTAGGACAATTCGAGCGAGTAGCGACCAATTGCAAATTGTAAGTGTAATTAAAATTGATATTCAAATTGCAATTAAATGCTGGCCCCAAATGATCGATGGGAGGCCAAAAAGTGCATTACAGCAAAATTGTGGCAGGCGGCAACAATTCATTAAAATGGCCAGCGATTAAATTCAATTTGCATGCCATTTGCTGTGTGCTGTGTGTCCTGTGTCCTGTGCCTTGTGCCCTGTGTCCTTTATCCTTCAATGCAGGCAACTCATTGGACATTCATTACTTAGAGCTCGATTTGCATGTTCAAGTTGTATCACTGGCCAGGAGCTAAGCTCCACCCAATAACCTCATTTGAAAGTGGTCCAGGTCAAGTGGATACGTCAAGTAATTGCAGTTAATGGTCGAAGAAGGTTGCTATAAAATGCCTCATAATGAATACAATCAACAACCAACAACAACAACAACAACAGCAGCAGCAACAGCAACAGCAACCAAAAGAACAACAACAGCAACACATTCTTTCAAACTGGGTCAACGAATTGCCAATGCAAACATGAAAATGTTGCCTCCAGGACAATCGCTCCTTGCACAGCAAAATTTGCATCCAATAAATCACTTGGCTAGATTAAAGCTGACAACACTCGGTAAAAATCGCAGCCAGTGTATTGTTTTCAAATGCATTTCAATCCTGAATGTTCTTTAGGCGAATCCTTTTCGATTTCAGAATTGACAGCTTAACATAAATAAGAGCAAGCCGTTGGAATCATGAACTTGCAGAATAATCATTGCACGCATTTTTATACTAAATATTTACTATATGAGAACTATAGTTCTTGATTCAGGCAGATTGAAATATGTTTTTAGAATATGCTTATATAACAACTTAATGATCCCTAAATATGACATTGGAAAATTGAAACTTACAAAACTATGCCAAAACTGAATTTAATTTAAAGCTAAATTTAAATTTTATAAGCTTTTTGAAAAGTTAAATTTTTGTTTTTTAATTCTTTCCATATACCCAAAACTCTTGTGACTGATTTTGAAAGTTTTTGAATGGCGAAATTCGGTTATTCATCGGCTGTGGGTGTCATACGTAGTATAAAAATCAAAAGGAAAAGCGTTTATAGAGTGAATAATTTGTCAGTTTAAAATCAAACCAAAAAGCACCTAGATGGGTTTAGGGTATAAAAATAATGATTTACAGCATCAGCAAAGCGAATTCTTTATTAAATGAAAGCTCAACAGCTTGTTTAAAGCACAAAGAGAGAAGCGAAGCGATGAAAGAAGGGAGAAGCGCAACAAATGCAGTAAAGCCATCAATCGATAAGCGATATGAAATAACAAACAAAAAAGTATGAAATCCATCAAAAAGCGGAAAAAAGAAAACGAGAGAAGCAAAGTGAGAAGCTGAGCAGGCCGGTCGGTTGGCTAACCTAATTTAGCCACTTGAAATCTAGTTTTCCGTTCCGTTTATGAAATTTTGATTAAATTGTGCAGCTTTTTTTCCCCCATATTCATATTGCCTGTTAGGAATAGTCAGTAAATGTTGTGGCATTCAAAAAGTCTGTTCACTTCGCTGCGCTTCTCTCTCGGCCTTGGTCGACTCTTGAGTTGCCATTTATCAAGCAACGTTGGCTTAACGGAGAACAACAGACGTAAACAGCGAAAGGAAATGGCTTCATTTCTCCATTTGCTTTTCTATAATGGAAGCTAAAGCCTCTGTGGGGGCAAGGCAACAAGAAAAGAAAAAAAAAACAAATATCTATATATATATACTATATCAGCTGTAGAGGCAGCAGAGAAATGCAAATGAAATGAATTCATTTTGTGTCGAAACAACGCCAACTATTTCACAGTGGGTGATGGTGTGTGTGCGTGTGTGTGTGTGTGTGTGTGTGTGTGTGTGTGTGTGTGTGTGTGTGTGTGCGCGTGTGTGTGTGCGTGTGTGTGTGTGTGTGTGTGTGTGGGTGTTTGGGTGTGGGAGGGACATTGGCTAGAGCTGATGATGTTGTTTCCGTTTCCGCTGCCCACCTGCCCAGACTTGATTTGTTTAAACAACTCGCAACGCAAGCAATAATAATAATAACACACAATTTGCAAAGTTTGCATTGCTCAATGCGTTGGCATAAGTATACTTATTCGATTTTATCTACTCTACAATTCTATAATTATATGCCAGTCTATTTTTATTTGCTTTCTATAATTGGTTACGCTCTTCTTGTCGATTTTATTCAGTATTTGATGATTGCTCGATTCATTTCTTTTATGTCGTGTCTGTCTAGCATATTTTCGAGGATATGATTCAACCTAATGCGAAAATAAATATAACAAGTGGGGAAGGATTATCTTCGGTGCCGAAGATTTTATACTCTTTTCGAACCTATAGGCAATTTTCACTCTGCCAACTGCACCACTGAAATTTCATAAGCTGTACAAAATCGTTTTGTCGCGTAACATTTTTTTCTTTGTTCTAAGAATGTTTAATTCATTGCAAGTTGTATAGCAGCTATAAGATATAGTGATCCGATCCGGCCGGCTCCAACCAATGTGATGTCTCTTTGAATAAAAAGTATCTGTGCAAAGTTGTATCGCGATAGCTTTAAAAACATGGGGTATATGGCCAAAACCGACTTCGAGTTGTATGGCAGCTATAAGATATAGTGATCCGATATGGCCGGTTCCGACCAATGTGCTGTCGCTTTGAATAATAAGTCTCTGTGCAAAGTTTTATCACGATAGCTCAAAAACTGAGGGACTAGTTTGCATACATACAGACAGACAGACAGACAGACGGACATGGCTAGATCAATTTGTTTTGTCATTCTAAGCATACTGGCAGTAACTTTTGGGGGTCTCCGACGCTTCCTTCTATGCGTTACAAGCTTCAGCACAAACTTAATATACTATTTTCTTCGAAAAGAGTATAAATATATAGACTAAAACATCTTAAGCTAAAAGCTTTGTATATTTAACTTTACCCTTTAAGCCCTAACTATAATTTATTAATATATATATATATACTATATATACTATATATATATACTATATATATATATATATATATATATATTATTGATGAGATTTTTGATAGCAATAATTGATTTGTCCATCCATTTAGGCAACTTTTTTACCTTACTTACCCAAACAGCAGACTTGCAAACAGACTGATTCGATATGTTATCGATACGTGTATATATAGATATCGGTACTTACTGTTTCATAAGATTGGTGCGTGGACACACCATGCAGGCTTTATTGTTATGCGTTATCTGGCGCAACATTTTTTGCCAGCTCTGGTTACGATAATTATAACACGAGAACGATAACACAATAACGATAACAATATAACGATAGGAACGAAAATAATGCGCAAGACATGCAAATTAGACAAAAAAAGAGGTAATCAAAATGAATACAAAATCGAAAGAGTTTTTATGTACAAGTCCATTCCATTCAGCAGAAGTAGATATATTATGGATAAATGCAATATGATCGATGATATATAGTATGCAAATATGCATGTATAAAGCAAAGGCTTATCGTGCTGTGCAGCCGCTTAGAACGGAACAAAAGAGTTTAAAAAACGGGTGTTTTCTTCTTTTTTTTATTGGAAACCACACACGCACACACACGCACACACACGCACACACAGAGAGACACAGAGAAACAGAGAACATAATGTGCGTCTATATAGATATTGCGGAACTGGGAACTGCCTTAGTTCACTTACTGTTTTCTCAGACACATCATGGGACAGATATTATTCGCTTTAACATTATGGGTTATTTTTCGTATGCCATCTAGCCAGATCTATAAGTACAGAGAGTATATGTATATATGCATGAAATGAATGCACATGAGCAAATGAATCAGCTTCCCTTTGTTGTTATACCTAATTCATTCGTTTCATTTGTAAATTTTTGTACTCACCTTGGCTGTTGCCGCATCGGGGCAAATAACATGATGATATGTTATATTGATATAGTCCGTGTTCGAGCAGATGGTCAGCGAACGTTTATCCAGTTCCGGTATATTCGTGCCATTCTTTTTGGTTACCTTATCCAAGATTTTCGGATCCTATTAAATTGACCAAAATGTAAATGTTTGTATATAAGTTCGGTGCCGTAATATACTATATAATCGATTGCTACATGCTATATACTATTGTAAACAATCATGTGTCGTAACTTGACATTTGGCATTGAATAAACTCATTTCAATCAATTTTTATTATGCTGCTCATCCTGAATTTCTCACCTTGCCTAACATGTTTGTTATTGTTGTCTGATTTGCATATTATATTATTTATTTTATTTATTTTGATTTTTGTTTTTGCCAAAGTCAACTTGTCAGCTTTTATTGTTTATATAATAATTTCGAAAGAAACGTTTAAATAATTTTTATGATTTTTTGTGTGACTCTTTTCACTTCATTAAAACTAAAACCATTTCCTATTTTCCTCAATCCATTTATTAACCAATCATACTAGTTTTATTTAGCAGTAACAAAAATAATAACAATAATAACGATCTTGATTTGTCTGGCATATATATTTAGTAATCCCTCCGTCAATTGTGGCAAGTAAATTTGTGATTAGGTCTATTTTGGATTTAATATTTCTTTCCTCTGTAATTTATTCGAATAATGATGAGACAATTGTTGAATGACCAAATTTTCAGCAATGTTGAAACTAAAGCAGTTGGTCTTAACTTCAGCTGTGACTGCTAGCAAAAGTTCAAGTCAATTATATGTGTTGGGGGCAAACTTTGCGCATACGACCCGTGGGCCCATTTCGAATATCGCTCGAAGCGCGTTTCGCGCTCGTTTGTTTATCACACCAACGATGGCCAATGGGGTTGAACTAAAGGGGTCAGTGGGTGTGGCCAGAACTATTCGAGGCAACTGCAGCAGCAGCAGCAGCAACATTCATTTCGGACTGCATCATTAATCAAAGCAGCAACAAAGCAAATGTCTTGGGTGCGGCAGGTGGGGGGAAAGAGAAGGTGGGGGGGGGAGGGGGTCTTTGGGGGCAGCGTTGTTGTTAGTTCGAGGCTATTGCAGCAGCATTTATCAACATTTGTACATCGAATTAAAAATAAATAAATCTCTTGTGTGAAATTCCAATAATAAAATAGCATTTTAATTTCGTATTTGACCTTCAAATGCCGCGTGCGAAAAAGCATATAAATAATTATACCGAATTCCAATGCGGAAACTATTGGCGAATTGTAACAA
Source organism: Drosophila flavopinicola (assembly GCA_035042425.1). NCBI lineage: Eukaryota > Metazoa > Arthropoda > Insecta > Diptera > Drosophilidae > Drosophila > Drosophila flavopinicola. The sequence goes on along the minus strand of JAWNLL010000282.1, from coordinate 43,174 downwards.
ATTTACTGTACAATTTAAACTGATATTCATTTTATTTTTTATTTATTTTTAGCAAGTGTCAATAAACGACTCAATTGATAGAAAATTTTCAGCATAAAACTTAAAATTGGCATTTGTTGTTATTTTATTAGTAATTGCAAGATTTTCAAATGATATATGCAACAAAACGAATTTTATGTAATATTTAGTCAGTCTTATATATCTTGTTAATAAACAAATTCTAAATATAATTGCTGTTACTAATTAACAGCTGAATTATTTATGTTTATGCAGTTGTATTAGCTATTTACTTATTTTTGTATGTCTAGTATTGAGCTACTTTTTGGCAATTCTAAATTGATTCTCCAAAACATTTTCAATAAGATTTTTGCAAATATAAAATTAAAGAAATGAATGGTGAACAAACTCTATAAATCAATAACGCTCTTAATTCAATCATTGAAATTTTTTTTTTTTTTAAAAGGTATATATTTATTTATTTAGTTAAAATACTAGAGCAACTCACTTAAGCAACTCAAAGAGATTCTTAGAGCACTGAATAATTACAATTGGGTTCAACGTGAATTCTGTGTGACACCAAAATCGTTTAGATATTAAGCTAACTGAATTAAACATGAGCTTTGCCAGCTGAATTATGAATTAAAGAGCAGATCGACTATTGTTTGCCATTGTGTTTTCACTGCAAATGTTTGCTTGTGTTGCGAGCGCAGCTCAGCAATGCTTAATAGTTGTGCAAATGGGCATTTTGTTAGTTTCGCTGCAAAGTACAAAGTCGGAATTGGATTCGGAGTCGCAGTGGCAATCAAACGAACCGCAGCTGGGAATGGCAATTGAAATTCGATGGCAATCAAATCGAGTGCAATTTGTACAGTGAGTACTCTTTTACTGGCGCAGCTTCAAGAAACTATTGCATACTTTCAAGTGCTAAATAAGTCAGCGAATAAATAAGCGCAAAGCGGTGCCTGCTTTCAGGCGCCAGAGCCGCCACAAAACCAAAAACGTCGGGGGGCAAACGCTCAAATGTGTGTGTTGAGCATCATTTATTGTTGTTGTTTGACGCGCGTCGTCAGCAATGAAGCTTCTTGCATTATTGAAAAGCAGCAGCAGCAGCAGCAACTCAAACTGCAGCGATGCTCACATTTTTTGCGTTTTCAATATTTGTTGGCAGTTTACTTGCCTGTGCCTGCCCTGTAACCCAAAAGCGGCCACACAAGTGGGCATATTAGTTGCTTGCATTGTGCTAAAGTTAATCAAGAAATTCATACGAGTTGAAGAAGAATATTTAAGAAAATCCCACAGCTATTGCAACCTTTAGCCAGAGAAAAACCAATATGAATATTCTTAAAAAAGTCGAAAAATATATGGGGTATTCTTTTCCATAAAATTTAAAAAAAAAGTTCATTTGGTTCTTTCAGTTCTATCGATACTTATTCAAAACCTATAATTCTATCCACCCCACTCAAATTTCGGAATACTCAGCAAAAAATTGCAGTCGATTCTTTTGAGTCTTTTAAACAGAGTATATGCTTCATTAGCAAATAGTATATTAGTATCAATTTTTTGTCTAAACAATTATAATGAGAAAAAATACATTATGTAGCATAAGCGCCACAGATTTAAATTTTCTTTAATTATTCCCACTAAACAACATCCACAAAAAATCAGTTATTGATTGATGCAAATATTTGTATACATTTGATGTTCTTAGTATTTTATCGAGATGCTGAAGACTCAAAAGCTAAATAGATTTACTAAATAAACGCAGTAGGGTATCTAGACGTCGAGCAGTATCGGCGACCTTCTTTCTGCGACCATTTTCGTTGCTTTTGGCTTTTGCTTTGCCAAACGAAGCAACTTTTAATGGTTCATTGTGCGACTGGCACTTACGAGCTCCTTTTTGAGTGTATGTATATCTGTGTGTGTGTGTGTGTGTGTGTGTGTGTGTGTGTGTGTGTGTGTGTGTGTGTGTGTGTGTGTGTGCCTGTGTGCATGTTTGTCTGTGTCTGTGGGTATGAGTGTCTGTGTGTGTGTGTTAGTTGGTTTGTGTGGCTCACTGATTTAATATTGATGACCAAACATTTCAAGTGCTGCCAGCACACACTTACACACACACACACTTACACACACACACACTCACACACACACACACACTTACACACACACTTACACACAAATACACACAAGCACACAGAGAAAGAACTAAAAGTGTAGTCTTCCATTTACTTTTTTGAGAGGGTCCCTTCAAATGTTTTGAAATATTAGAAAATGTAGATCTACTCAATGCAACAAGAATGAATATGTAAGCCGAGGTATTTTTTGAATGCTTGCTAAATATCGGATTTGGTTGATTTTAGACAATAGAGTTTAGAGTTAAAATTTGGACTAAATAAATTGGCAACTTTTAATTGTTGAAGTTGATCGAAGTGTTTTATTTATTTTTTTCGCTATTCAGAAAGTATTTACCAGATGAGAATCGTATGAAAATTCAATTTTTGATCATTCAACTTTGACCACACATTTAAGATATTTGAAATTGATTCTTGAGCTGATCTGATGAAAAAGTAAAAAGTTTACTCAATTTTCGACTGCATATATTATATATATATATATATAATATTATTGTAAATATTAATTTCCTTATGACTCAACCATTCCAGCATATTTGTAAGCTAAGTATGCAGGCATACTTACAAAACGGCCCTCGCTCGCATGCAAGTGCAAAGCGTTCGAATGTGCATATACATATATGTACATATATGCACATATATGTAGATATGTATTATGCCTATATAAATATGTATTTAGGCGCATGTGTGTGTATACTTGTATGAGTGCCTGTCATTCACATACACAGAGCAAAAGTTTAGCATTTTGTATTCTACTGTTTTGTGTTTTGCTTCTATTTTGTTTCGCTTTTCTTAACTTTTTTTTTGTTACGTTTTGTGGTCAAATTTGCGTAGTGCTGAAAACTTTAGCATGCTCTCGACTATATAAATTATATAAGGGTATGTTGTTTGTTTGTTTTTGTTTTTTCTTCTAATTTTTTTGCTTGTGTATTTATACTCTTTTCGAAGAAAATAGTATATTAAGTTTGTCCTGAAGTTTGTAACGCATAGAAGGAAGCGTCGGAGACCCCCAAAAGTTACTGCCAGTATGCTTAGAATGACAATACAAATTGATCTAGCCATGTCCGTCTGTCTGTCTGTCTGTCTGTCTGTCTGTCTGTCTGTCTGTCTGTCTGTCTGTATGTATGCAAACTAGTCCCTCAGTTTTTGAGCTATCGCGATAAAACTTTGCACAGACACTTATTATTCCAGGGGACAGCACATTGGTCGGAGCCGGCCGGATCGGATCACTATATCTTATAGCTGCCATACAACTCGAAGTCGGTTTTGGCCATATATCCCATGTTTTCAAAGCTATCGCGAAACAACTTTGCATAGATACTTATTATTCAAAGAAACATCACATTGGTTGAAGCCGGCCGGATCGGATCACTATATCTTATAGATGCTATACAACTGGCAATAAATTAAATAAATTTAGAACAAAAAAAAATGTTACGCGACAAAACGATTTTTACAGCTTAAGAAATTTCAGTGGTGCAGTTGGCAGAGTGAAAATTGCCTATAGGTTCGAAAAGAGTATAAAATCTTCGGCACGCCGAAGATAATCCTTCCCCACTTGTTTTATTTTCATTTTTGAGGCCATTATACAAATTTCATGCGGCTGCTGCCATCTTGCTCACATTTTCACACACAGACACACACACACACACACACACACACACACACACACACATACATACATGTATACACACAGAGGCAGACACAGATACAGACACTTTGGTCCATTCTTGGCTTTCTTTTCTTCTCATTGGCGTTTATTTTGCATTTTAATTGAATTTATTTGGCAGCTGACATGAAGCCGGCTTGCCTTAAGTATCTGTATGCCGCTGGCTTAAAAAGGATTGCAGCGAGCTGGAAAGGCCTTGAAGCAAAAGGACCACAGGACACACAAGTTGAACACATGAAGCAGCATTCGGACTGGCATTTGGGGATTTCAAGTGAGGAACAGGTATTCCAACTGGAACTGGAACTGTTTGAGAGATGCTACATATTTCTAGTCTCTCACTATCTCTCTCTCAATATCTCTTCCTCTCCACCTCGCTTAATCTCTTCAAACATTGATTGAGCACTTAAACGTGCATTGAGAATTGCAAAATCTTTGACACTTTTCAATTTGCAAGCGCAACGATGCGCAGCCACCCTCGATATTATTTTTTGCATATTCTGTGTATTACACCGTGCGAAAAGGGGACGAGACTTACGATAGTTTCTCTGACGTGGGCGTATACTTGATAAAACATGGGCTTATACTTGATATATCGAGTACTTTTCTATTTGTATAGAGTCGCTTTGGCTGGGTTGCGAGCAATTTCAATAAGTTTTAGATAGTTTTGATCAGCTATTGGATACAAATATTTCTCTTTTTCACATATTAACATTTATGCGAGTTTATACATTTTTTATACTACTCGAGCCCGGAAATTGATTTATTTTGAGCTATTTCCTGAATTGCAGAGGTTTAAATAAATTAATATTTGCTGGCATTTCGAATTTTGTACTTGATTCAAGAGAACCAAAGTCATAACATTTTGAGTATCCAAAACATATTTGTATTTATACTCTTTTCGAAGAAAATATAATATTTAGTTTGTGCTGAAGTGTGGAAGTGTCGGAGACCCCGAAAGTTACTGCCAGTATGCTTAGAATGACAATACAAATTGATCTAGCCATGTCCGTCTGTCTGTCTGTCTGTCTGTATGTATGCAAACTAGTCCCTCAGTTTTGGAGCTATCGCAATAAAAATTTGCACAGAGACTTATTATTCAAGGAGACAGCATTTTGGTCGGAACCGGCTGGATCGGACCACTATATCTTATAGCTGTCATACAACTCGATGTCGGTTTCGGCCATATATCCGATGTTTTCAAAGCTATCGCCTTAAGTTTCCTTGTACACTTGAACATCTTTAAGACTCATCAATGTTTCAAATTTGAAATCGATTCAGTTATAATTAGCAAATATATGCGTCATTAAATATTTCAGTGGTGCAGTTGGCAGAGTGAAAATTGCCTAAAGGTTCGAAAAGAGTATAAAATCTTCGGCACGCCGAGGATAATCCTTTCCCACTTGTTTTTTCTCTTTCTGTTTTCAAGCCTGATTTAAGCTACACATATTTCTGTCAGTGTATCCATTAAAACTGGGCTCGCGCTTATATGCGCTCGTATGTGTGTGTGCGTGTATGTTTGAGTTAGTGTGCTTGTCAGTTAATGTGTCAGTGTGTCAGTTCAACTCTCAATTGTTTCGACAGGCATGCGAGTGCTACTGTTCCTGTTCCTGCTGCTGTTGTTGCTGCTGCTGTTGTTGCTGCTGTTGTTGCTGCAGGACCTGTTCGCATTTGTCTATGCGCTAGATTTATTGGCCATAGATGTGCCACGCCCACATATCCTGGCTTGAAACATTGCAATTGTTGTTGTTGTTGTTGCTGTTGCTGTTGCTGTTGCCACTAAATGCAATTTATGGGCTGCAGTTCGCGCCCAGCACTTAGGCCCTGCCTCCCAAACTCAGCTGGCACATTTTTATTATATGGTTACAACACGTGGTGAATAAAGTGGTGCACAGTGCAAACAAGGCACAAATTTTTGGCCTGTACAATTTGTATACACTTTTCGAAGAAAATAGTGTATCAACTTTGTGCTGAAGTGTGTAATGCATAGAAGGAAGCGTCGGAGACCCCAAAAAGTTACCAAACAAATTGATCTGGCCATGTCCGTCTGTCTGTCTGTCTGTCTGTATGTATGAAAACTAATTCCTCAGTTTCGAAGCTATCGCGATTAAACTTTGCACAGAGACTTACTTTTCAAAGGGACATCACATTGGTCGGATTCGGCCGGATCGGACCACTATATCTTATAGCCGCCATACGATTGGAAGTCGATTTTGGCCTAGTCAAATCTATCCGCAGACTCGAACAGAGTCTTAAATCTTCGGCACGCAAAAGATAATCGTTGCCCACTTGTTTTATTTATCTTTAATTGTTGACTAGATAAAGTTAGACACATAAAATGAAATTGAAATGAATGATAAAGCTAATATAATGAATAGAAATGTTTTATTTTTAGAAATTAAAGAATTATAAAGACAAATTTGTTGCAACACTTTTGATATTCAGCAAAAAATTGTTCGTATCGTTTGATTTGATCATTTTAGATATGGAATAATATAGGCTATATCTGCCATTGATTAATTAATCAAATATGCAGAAATAAATCAATTCGACACTAGCGACATTTTAAAATTTTTTAATTGTTTGCATAAATAAATGCTGGAACCATAATAAATTTAATTTTGATCAAATTGAAGCTGCAATATAAATTGTGCCTCGCTCTTTGTGTATCGTGGTAATTTGGCCGTACGCTAATTGTCCGGACTAACGAGTTTAGGCCGCATTTCAAATTGCCCCAGTGCCGCGATGCACTTGCACAGTGGTACACCGTGCACCGTGGGGCCAGATGCCATTGTGCCTAATTGAGATTTGCTGCTCGCTGTGGCATACATTTTAATTGTGTCAGCACCTGTTCAATCGCCAACCAATCGTCAACCCCCATCCCCCATACCCCATACCCATCCCCATCCCCACTCCCCTAAACCCGCCTCCGCTATCGATATGCAGCGCTGACACGCCCAAGAGGTGGCAACAGGATGTGGGTTAATGCACATTGACGTGTCTCCTGTCCACTAAATGGACAAACGAGTTGCAACTTAATTGACTCGTGTGTGTGTGTGTGTGTGTGTGTGTGTGTGTGTGTGTGCGTGTGTGTGCGTGTGTGTCAGGGGCATATTATATATTCCATATCTATACATATATTATGCATGATTATAGCTGTCGCCAAAAGGGACTGTGCAATTATGTCAGCTAGTGTGACGGCTTGTCATTTAGTGGAACGTATTAATTTGAAAATTGCCTTTAATTTGATTTAATTGCGGTGTAGCATCGCGCCTATATTATATATGTACATATTCATATACATATGTGAATGTAGATATGAATGTCGGCAAGTTGCAATTAGCTATAAAGCTATGATAATTGCATGATTTATAGATAATCGAGCTGGCATCGCGCTTTCAATTGGGCTCTCAACTTTTGATTCGATTTGGCTCATACAATGCATACTTTTTAACTTCACAACTAATCTAGGTGGCACAGTTTTTTATTAATGTATCATACAATATTCTTGTGCGCAAATCCAATCTTTATAAACTATAGCATTTAAGGTGAAAATCAATTCACAGATTTTAGACAACAACAACAATTTTGCTAAGAGTTTGTTTTCATTTCACTGCTACAATTACTGTTATTTTTACAGTTATGTTAATATACTCTAATAACTCTTTATGTTATGTTCTCTTTCAGTTATTGAGGCTATGTTAATAACTGTATACAGTTACAGTCACTGTTAAATTACTGTTAAAGTTATTTTGTTTGTAACTGTTACTGTTAATTTGCTGTTGCTACTGTTAAAGCTAATATTTCTGTTACTGTTAAAACGCTTACAGTTCCTGTTACAGCAACAGTTTCAACAACAGTAATTGCCACTGCTAACTGTAGCTGACTGTTATGGTTAATGTACTGTTACTGTAAATGTTGCTCTTAATGTAAATGTTATACTCTTGCTGTTAATGTGGAACTCACCTTTGGAGTGCCGCCGGCACGAATATCGCTCACTTGACACAGCTCGATGACATCGCCATCCTGCAGGAGAAACGAAACGAAACGAAATAAAATGGAGCGCTTGAGTAATGCAGTAAATGGCAATAGTTATGCAATAAATACGCACCCGCCCTTCGCTTTTCCAATAGAGAAAGAAGCCATACTCATCGACTTTGAAGAGGGCGTCGCGCTCAAAGTCATTCTCTTTGGTCTCCTTCTCGTTCTCGAACCAGCGATCGAAGGTAGCGCCTGTTGTTAGTTCCGGTGGCACCGGAATAATCCAATCGAACTCGTACTTTTTGGTCATTATAAGTATATACAGTTGTCGTTCAAGTCTATGTTTCTGTTTGTGGCTATATGGCTATAGCAAAACATATATGCACATCTATGTACGTTGTTTATTGGGTGTTGCTGCTATTGTATTTGCTTTTGTTTATCGGTGTATCGATTTTAGTTTATTTGTTTGTTTATCGGTGCTATTGATCTTGAGTTTGGCTGTTGAATTGGCTTTCTGGTGTTACTTGGTTGGTTATGGTTTCAGTTTCAGTTTCAGTTTCGGTTTCGATTTCGCTTTGGCAACTCAGACACACATGCTAGTTAAGGACACCCATCAAGCTAACGGAGTGTTAGACAACGGCTTAACAGTATTTAAAACACATTTCTCTTTTGCAGTAGGTCACATTGTGTTCTTTCTGCTCGCAAGTTGAACTAATCTTTGTTTTTTGTTTGCTTATCGCTTTTCTTTTCTTTTCTGCTACAGCAAATAAAGTTATAGTTATAGTTTAAGTTTCGTGGTGTTAGTTTTAAGTTTACTATAAACGTATAGGATTTTACTGTTGTTGCTCAAAATGGTTGAGCTGTAAACTGAAAGATACAATATATGTATATATGTAAATTAGAGACGAACATTTTGGATTAGCTTGTGTTTTTAAATTGAACAATAACCAGAATATAAGGCAAGGATGAAATGAGACGACTTTGAAATATTTATGATATATTTATTTATTTATTTAGTTTACTAGAAAAGTATAATAAAATTGGTACCAAAACGGAATTTGGGTTTCTGGTTAGGCCTATTTGGGAAATATATGCAATTTTTCACAACCCATATTATAGTATTGATAAAATTGCAAATATATTTGGTTTTTGAACTAAAACTAATCGTGAGAACAATACATTTTCAATCATAGCAATACAAGGATTTTGGAAATGTTCCCGCTTATTTATTTGTGCAGTCTTCAAATTGAGCTGAATAATCAAATCGTTGAAATTTAGAAGTGAATACATTTAAAGTGCTATTTGATATTGTAATAATATGCGATGTATCGTGGGCGTCACAAAGGAAAATATTCACATATATTCTATTAGACACGTGTCGAAAGTTGATATCGTTTGTGCCTTAAATAATGGCGAAAATCAACAAGAATATTTTTTCATAAATAAAATAAACGAAGCGAAATTTGTATGTTAATTGCAAAGTTTGTTGAACAATGGAAATATGTTTATGTTGAAAGCGAACTTTTTCTTTGGAATATAAGAAAATTCTCACACCTAATATGCTGGCTGATTGTTTTGTGTGCAGCAGCAGCAGGTTAAGTTGCAAGCTACAACAATATTTGAAGCAAATGGATAAGAAAACAATTCCCATAGATAAACACAAGTAGTCTCTTTGAATGTGAAAGCTAAATATAATTTGTATGCACAGACGGCGGGTGGTAAATGCAATTCAAATTCTAATTCTAATTCAAATGAAACTGAATGCACAAAAGGCTTTCTGGCTCGTGTTCGAGTACTGAGAACTGCATGGAGCCATCTATCTGAAAGCTGGCATCTAGACCAGTACGTGGAATGTGCGTGTGTGTAGGTGTAGCTTACTCATTTGTGGTTGGGGTTGCATTGTCAGCGTGAACAAAGCAGCGCCCACGGCCAAAATGTGTTGCATGCTTTCAGGCGGGTGTGCCTGCCTGCGTGTGTGCGCGTTTAGCTTCATTTCGAGTGAAATTCGTAATACTGCATGCATGCTACAAGATATTAAGTGGAAATGATAAGAGCCGCAAATTTTCAAGCGAATGCTAATACTAGTTTTTGGAAAGTGCTTTCAGCTCAGATTATAGTGTTCTCGTGTTATTCTCCGAATTGGAGCACATCTGCATATACTGCAGGATAGCAGAGTTTTGCGAAATTTCGAATTAGCTGTTTTTTAATTAACAACTAATGCAACTGGCAATGTGCGGTGTTAGACATTTTCGTTGAATTCCCTCAGGTTCTCGTTAGGTGACAACTAATTGGCAATGTTGTGGATTTAATCCTGTCATGCCAGAAAATTAATTTCATGTATCGTAGACTAATGCTAATTGAAATATATTCAAGTTTTTCTACGCATTAAATAATTACAGTTATGGGCAATAGAAATTATTCTAGCATAGAAAATCGAAAATTGCGAATTTTAAACTCAAATCAAGATCTATAATCGTACAATCAATCCTATTGTCAGTATGTTTGTGTTTGTTCTTATTAAAACCTCACTTTCAGTTACTCTGGTGTAGCCACACTATTATATTTCCTTTCCGTTTATCAGTCTTTTGATTTTCCGCTTTGACTTTCCAACTTATAACTCTTTTTGTCTCTTTTCTTACTTTGCCCTCTCTCTCTTCTTCTCTATTCTTTCAGTCGCTTTACATTTCAGTTAATTTCATCTGTGAACATAATGTAATTACTTTTAACATTCTTTCTTGTTATACTCTGATACCGAAGGTACTCATAGTATATTGGTTTTGTCGGATGTCCGTCAGGCCGTCCGTCTGTCCGTCTGTCTGTCTGGATGAACGCACGTATTTCCGAAACGATATTAGATAGACTCTTGGAATCTTTTGTGTTATGATTATAGCTATCTGCTTCAGATCAAGTTTGTTTCAAATTTATGCCACGCCCACTGGGAGGCTGGCAAATCGATAACATGTCGATACACCTCAAATCACAAATCGATTAAACGTGAATATCTCCCACAATTTTGAAGCTAGAGTAATCAAATTTGGTAGGTATATTGCTGGTGACCTCCCGAAAAAATTGGATGCTAGGTAATCGCGAAAATCGATATACATGAATGCACAATTCGATAACACGTGTATATTTCCCGCAATTTTGAAGTCCCCAAATTTGGAATTTAGACTAGGGCTGACCACCCCAAAAGATTCCGTCCTGAATTTTTCGGCCACGCCCACTAGAACACCCCCCAGCCACCCCGCCCCCACGAAACACGGAAGCCTATTTCTCGCACAGCTTAAGAGGTGGGGCCACCAAACTTTGAGAGTAGACTTCTGGCCAAGTCTTCTAAAGATCGGTCAAACAATTTTGGGGCCACGCCCCATATTTTTACAGTTAATGAAAGTGCTGCAGTTGGCAGAGTGAAAATTGCCTATAGGTTCGAAAAGAGTATAGAATCTTCGGCACTCCGAAGATAATCCTTTCCCACTTGTTTTTTTTTTTATTGCTAAATTATGCATAAATATTAAATATAACGTTTTTAAAATTTTTTTCCTAGATGCTTTCTTATATGTATACAAAACTTGATTTAAGAGTTTTTGAGCTCAATTTAAGAATAAAAACTCGAATTCAGACATGTTTGCGCTCAGCTCACTTTTAATACTTTTGCTCTTGACTCATAAATGTGTTTTTTGGTTTAAAAAGGTTTCTTTCTTATATATAAAATGCCTTTGATAGGTTCAGTCGAGATAGCTGTGAGGTACATATTTTCCTACTACCTGCAGATAATAGAAGTTTCAAGAGATTATCTCAACTGAGAGATTAGTTCACATAGACAGGCTTATGTGTATAAGCATACTTATCGTATATTGCATACGGCTTAGAGATATGCCTATATATTCAGATGAGGCTTGGCAAACTTGTTGAAACGAAAACTAAACAAACACTTAAGCATTAATTTCCTGTTAGCCAAAAAGTCATCTCCGGAAATTCAAGCCAGAGCCAGTGTTAGTCAATGCAGTATGGCACACACACACACATATACAGATAGAGACAGTCGGATAATAATTGCATAGCTCAAGGCGCACATGAAACAAGAGAATATAAAGAGAAAGAGAAAGCAAAAGCAGCAAATGAACAATAAATTCAGTGCACAAGAAGAGCATTCAGAGCAGACACTAATCACATTAGTTAGTTAGACGGTTGCGTTATTAGAGACGACTCTGGCATTGTGGCATTGTCAGCTTTCGAGGGCGCTGCGCATTTGAAGGGCTTCCACCCTGCACCTGACATTGCTAACAATGCACCTGGAGCACAAGCGATGTGGTATCATATTTCTGGCAGCCACTGTGCCCAAAAAGCAAACGCCCACACATGTGGAAACTATCATTTATACTGTTCCAAATCTTCTAACATCTTTCGATATAAAATATATGTACTACAGGCTATATAGCCTGAAAACAATAAAAACAGAAGTTCTGCGCTAAAATCACAATTCGACTAAGATAAATAATCCTATATCAGAGAATGAACATCTCATTTCAAAAATATATTTTGGACTCCCGAAAAATGTATCTAGTATCTTAATTAAAAACCCAATTTCCATAACCTACACTTATTTCAAGCATGCAATTGCCGAATTGTTTAGCATTTTAGACATGATTTCAGTTTTTGTTGTACCAATTTTTTGAAGATTTATGTACCAAAATCGAATTCAACTTCGGTTGTAGATTTTTCTCTCCCGTACTTTTAAAATTTGTTAGGCTTTGCCGAGCATTGATAAAACATCATACTTATCGTAGACCAATACTACTGCTGAGCAGCCAGTGAAACGTTTAAGAGTGCAAACGAGGCTAAATTGAAATGAGCATAAGCTCTAAGGTGAGCAAAATGAAGAAAGTGAGGGAGAGAGAGAGAGAGAGACAGAGGAAGAGGAAGAAAGTGAAAGAACAGTCTAAAGATATATAAAGAGCTTTTTTGCTTTTGCAGCAATAGTAGAGCTAATCAGATCAGCCAGTGAAACGTTTCCAAATGCAACGAGAAAACACTGAAAGAGAGAGAGAGAGAGAGAGAGAGAGAGAGAGAGAGAGAGACTGCATGCATATAGTAGAGTTATATCTTGTTTTGTCAATATGACCAATCAGAGCAGACAGCGTAACGGCAACGAACACTGTACATGTAAAATATGCTCACGTCAGCTTAAGGAATTAAATGAGTAGAGCAACATGTATGCATATGCATATAGAAAGAGAAGGAGGGAGAGAGAGAGAGAGAGAGAGAGAGAGAGAGAGAGAGAGAGGAAGAAGACTGTTGCACTATATGTACTAACTAGTTATGTAGTTCATGGCAGATATTCCATTTGCAGCAAGGTGGTGCTGGAGCGGTGGGAAAGCATACTGAACTGCCCATAAGCATTACACAAACACACACACACACACACACACACACACAGAGAGAGAGAGCCAACACAACAATGGCAAACGAACAGCAATTCGAATTGTCCAATTGGCTCAGCAATTTGTTGTGCATGTGCCAAAAGAGATTTTCATATTTATGTTTTTGTTGGATTTGTGTGTGTGTTTTTGTTGTTGTTTTTTTTGTTATTCACACTTTGTTTGAATGGCACTCGACATTGTCCTTTGCAATGCAATTGTCACGCCTCTCTCAGCAGCGCCCTCTCAGCACACAAACAAACAACAGCTTTGACTGACTGATTGCTTGTCGGAGTGTGTACAAGAGGTGTGCATGTGCATGTGTGTGTGTGTGTGTGTGTGTGTTGTGTTGTGTGTGTGCGCTGCTTTCGCATGACTTCAAATTCAATGAGCTGCAAAATGTTCGCTCATTGTTAAACTTGAAGCTCGTTAGCGCCAATGTTAGCGAGGTAAGCGGCTGTGTATGTGTGTAGTGTGTGTGTGTGTGTGTGTGTGTGTGTGTATAGAGCGGATATGATTTCCCAACGTATGTCAAAATACTTTCATGCCCAGCGAACGTTTTATGAATTTACGCTCTTTGCGCTTTTGAACTTTTACCGAAAAAAAAAAAGAAAAAAAGTACAACCAAAAAAAAAAATACCCCCGTTCCGATTTACTCAAATCAATGCGCAGAGATATGGAAACTTTTTGAGCTCAAGTTTCGAATAGCTCAATAACGAGTTGATGCGTTCAAGTTTCAAGTATAAAGTAATCAAGCGAAACACGCCTTTAAATTACTTTTGGCTTTTGTGGCTGAGAGCTTGGCAGAATAGATCGATGTTGGTCGTATTAATAACTATAAAGTTACATCAGTTGTGACCCCATTTTCCACCTGTTTTCCTGAGCTTAGCAAAAAGAGAAACTTGATAACTTTATTGGCAGCTTTGCTTTAAAATGCTCCAGGACAGTAATCATCAAATGCACTTGTTGTAAATATTTTCATTTTTATAATACAAATTCAATGTCGAAATCCAAATTGATTTGCGTTTCTGAAAATGAAAAGTTAATTATTACGCTTGATTGGCTGATTTCATAAAATTAATTTGCGTAGCCTTGTCAGTTCAAATCATAATTGTCTTTCTGTAATTACAATTGTGTTAATATCTGAGCGAATGCTCAGCGGGTTAACAGATATTTTCCATTTAAATGTCAATCAAATTGCAGAATAATGACAATCATGAAAACTAATTACAAAAATTCAATTTAAAATTATGAACAAAAAAGTTGTAGATTAAAAAAAATGTAATTTCTTTTTGAGAGTACAATAAATAAAATGAATTAACGTTTTAATAAAAAAATGTGTAAATTCATAAAAAGCATTTTAATTTTAAACAAAAAATTAAGAAAATTGTGAATCTTAAAATCTGATGTAAGATATTATTTTGGTTATCGAAAATCACTTTTAAGTAAGAGCTTGAAAGCAAAATAGCTTAAATGTTGCAATTAGAAAACAGTTTTGTGGTTTAAAAAAAGAAATGTGTTTTTGAGAAATAAAAAAAAGGGGCTTTCCAGTCAAAGCTACTGAGAGGCTTAAAAACAACAGTAAAGTGAATGGCAAATAAACTTGTTTAAAAAGACCACAGTCTCAATACATTTCGAACAGGGTATCTGCGCACAATTGTGGGCGTTGCCGGCTGCTGCTTGAGTCCTGAGTTCTTGTGGTTTATCGACTGGCATTGCCATTTTGGCATTAAATGCAGATACCAAAATCAAAGCAGTGCCTCTCGGGCTTGCACACCTCAACAACCAAACCCCCCCCCCCCAAACACCCCCATCACCTGCCCCCTGGGTGTCACGCCCAAGCGCAGCACACCTCGCGAATGCCTCCTGGGCACCTGTGTCAATATCTATATATATATGTATATATATATATGTATATGTATATAAACATACGTATTGCGTATATGGGCTGCAAAAACTTTGGCGTCCAACTTGAAAGGTAAGCGCAGCAGGACGGAGTATGGGCTAGAACAAGAAATAACTTGCATAAACTTGGCCTCAAAGGACTGCCGAGCACACACACACACACACACACACACACACACACACACACACACACACACACACACAGAACACACGCACGTACGTGCTGAAAGTATGCTACAAATATGCTCATTACGTGCGCGCCAAGTGCCAGAGACAAACCCACCAGCCTCCCGCCTGCCCCACCAGTCACCCTAGTCAACATATCTCTCCCTGCGCTATGAAGTTCCCTGCTCCTTGTCCTCCTCCTCCTGCTGCTCCTTCTGCTCCCTCTGCACTTCTGTCCACCCAGCACAGGCAGCAGCGACAATGGCTCAATTTATTATTGCATACTTTGCGGCCATATTTCAGCTGTTCGCGTCCTTTTTGCTGTTGTTCGGTTCGAGGACATCCTTTGAATTCGCATTTCGTTGCATAATTTGGGGCGTCAAAGCAGAGATTTTAATTTTATTACTTTTGATTAAATTAAAATCTGGCAATACCTATAGACAGCACGATGTGAAGCTGAGCTATCAGCTAACGATTGCTTTTATCGGAATTTAATCGAGCTAATGAATACTTATAACATATACCAAAATAAAGTTAGAGCCGAAGTGAATACGAAATTAAAATTAAAATCTAAGCAAGATAACAAATATTGATACATATGTTTAATCAATAGCATTTAAATATATACAAAATTGCATATTATTGATTGCTAAAAACGATTTGTGTTATCGAAATTATAACATGGCAATAAACAAATGTAGATAGAAAAGTGTGTCAAGTTATCAATTATCGATTGATATGATCCATATTAAAAACAGCTATTGAATTTTAATAAGAAACATAGAATAAATAAATTAGATGGATTTGTCTCAAATTCGAAAGGCTAAACAAATTTTGGATTAATCTGAGTGATGAATTTATAACTTTTAAGTAATCGATTACAATTTTTAATTGCAATTATCTGCATGTTTGATTATCAAAGTTTGATTGTACATTGTTGAAAAAGGATAGATGAAAACTAAAATGAATCGAAAATGGATATGTTTGCATTAATCGAGATATATATGTACTTTATAGGTGCGGAGTTATCGATTTCTTGATGTACAACTCTTTCGATATCATATTCGAAGCATTGATACCAGAAGTAATGGTAAGTTTTGGTAATGGCAGCCACGATTCGAATGTTCGATAGTCGAAAATGAACATATAGAATGCTGATGGCCGAAACTTGTCACGATCAAGCAAAAACCCAGCAACAAAGGACCTATGATTGTTGTCCTGCTGCTGCTGATTATAATGGCCTATTGTTGTAGTTGTAGTTGCTGCTGTGTGTTGTTGCTGTTCGCCATTACTTAAGTTGCCAAATTGAATTTGCCAACATTGCGTTGCGTTTTGCGCTGCTTCTTGTGAGTATCTGTGAAATTGGCATTTCAATATTTGATGAGCTGCTGCCACAGCGCACAGGTAATAAAAATGCTCGACCCCAGGGAGGAGGGCAGGTGAGCGGCGGCTAAAGTTTGCTGAGGGAGGAGTGTGGTTGCTTTTTGATTGGTTAAAGTTACAATTCTTGACCTTGTTGCGTTTTGGTAGGCAGCAAACAAACACAAAAAATGAAACTGAAATTGAAGCAATCATCAGAAGCCAAAAAAAAAGAACAAAAAATAAATGCATGTGCATGATGTGCAGTCAGTCATTCAGTCAGTCAATCAGTCAATCAGTCAATCAGTCGGTCAGTCAATCAGAGCACTCAATCAACTGCCAGCAGCAGTTGCATTAATCAAAAGTCGAGTATGAACAGGCTTTTAAGTCATTTGCGTGAATGCAGCAATTTTTGCTGTTGCACAAATTGAAAACTTGTTGAAACGCCAACAGTAAGCGGAGGGCGGCAGCAAGAGAGAGAAAGCGGCTATGTTAGAGTGAGATGTATGTATATGCGAAAAGGGCTGACGAGCATACATGTATTTTTGCTATAAACCCTTAAACACACATTTAACTTTGTGCTGCCACAGATTATTAAATGCCCTAAAATTGTAGAAGAGTGATATTTATTTATGAACTAAGCTGTTAGCTACAGTAATTATTTTAAAGTATTTAATTCACAATGTCGTCCAACTCACCATAATTAAAATTTATATCGGTATTTTTTTTGTTCTTTTGGTTTTTGTAACAAAAATACTTTAATCATGTATAAAATACTCATTTTTAGCAGGTTTGAAATTAAACAAAAACGTTTTAGAAGTTGTAATTGAAACACAACATTCAATTTTTCAAAACAACTAAATTTGTTCTTTAAATTTAAATTTTGTAAGAAATTCTTTATTTTCACTGGACGTATACTTGATTTTATTTCTTGGCAATAGAAGGTCGAAAAAGCAGCTAGTGCTTGTTAAATAATGGATGAAATTTAAAATCAAATAGTTTGTCAAAATATAATAAACGAAATTTCATTATTATGGTCTAGTTGTGCAAAGATGACTTTATGAATCAATGGACTCTAGTCCCAAAAGACTGGGAAAACAAATTCTCAATCTTTACTAAATTGTTAAAATGTATATATGGGATATAGTGGTCCGATTCGGCCTACTACATTAACTTTCAACTGAAATACTAGTTTGCAAAATGTGTGTGTTTTTTTTAATGCTATTTTAGTTTCTGTTAACGCAGGGTATAAGAAACGCACTTTGCACTAAAGACGAACGCAGGAAATATGCCAAATGAGTTATCAAGTTGCCAGTGCAAACAATGTGTGTGTGTGTGTGTGTGTGTGTGCGCGTGTGTACAGTCTGCTCGCTAAGGGTGGGCGTTGCCTAGCTCCCACTCAGTATCAGACTCTCTATCTCTCTCACACACGATCTAACTATCTCGCTCTCACTCCGTTTGGCTGCTGCTGCTGCTGCGCAAAATGTCAAAGTTCATAAAATGATTGCATACATTCTGGAAGGCAAATGAATTTTGCTCATGAAATTAAAGTAAGCATTAACACACACACACACATACAAAGCCGCGCGCACACTCAGCTTTTGCTTTATTATTAAATTTGCAAAAAAAAAAAAAAGGAAAGGAAAGGACATAAAAGTCTAACAAGCGAGCCAGCAGGAAGCCAACAAAGCAACAGAAACACGAGCGTAAACAAATTTACTGCACGGGTTCAGTTTTAACCAGAACAAGTTGCCGTATGGGACAACCATTCATAGAGTCTGCCTGTGTGTGTGTGTGTGTGTGTGTGTGTGTGTGTGTGTGCGTGTGTGATAAGAGATAGCGAATGCTGTTAATCGACCTTGCCAAACTTCAAATCTTAGCAAGGCATAAAATTAAAACAAAAAATCCAATTCCAAATATATGTAAATGAAAATACCACAATTTTACGATTTTTTAAAAGTGGCGATTGTTAATCAGACTGAATAAAATCTAATTTTAAATGTATAGTTAGATTCATCATATGCACAATATCTGACAATTTAAGACTTCAATTGTTGGCTTTATAATCTCAGAAATTTTTTAAAAATTAAATCAACTATTAGACCCTATTTATTATTCATTTTATTAGTACGCTTCTAGTTTTCTCTTCTCTCATTTAGTTTTCGAACATTTTATTTTGGGCATGAATTTGTGTGCGTATAAAAACGATTTTATACAATAAATATACAAACAAATTTAGATTTAAAAATGACAAATTGAAAATTAGAATAAAAAATTAATAAAGTTTAATTAAAGTGGCAAATAAATTAAATACCCTATTCTTATTGGCTTAAAATCTCAAAATGTCGACTACATTAATAATTTAATTATAATCAGTATTGATATTCTGAGTAATCTGCAAACTGTTTTTGCATCAAGTTTGCCGATTCCTCTCTTTGAGGTGTAACTATTTTTTCTTATTTTTTGATATTTGTTTTCTTAAATAACCAAACAGTTTTTTTAATTAATTTAAACGAATTTTTTAAAGAATACATTTAAGAATAATTAAGTTCTACAATGCACTGACTAACATTGACTAACTTAGTTGGAGGTTAAACTTCATCACTTAAGGAACTAATTAAAAAAAAATCCGGAGCCAAACTACTTAATTTTGTTGTTACAATGCCTTTTTTTACGCTGTGTATATTATTTATTAATGAGGCCAATTAAATGAAGCTGTGGAAATTCAGTTAATCAAAAGTTTTCTATTGCTATTTTGTACAATATTGTAAGTGTAAGTGGACACGAATATATTGCAAGCCAAACCCAAATGTCAAGAAATTTTAAAAATAATAGCAACAATTTGAATCAATCATTATTAATTTTCAGACTTTTGTATACTTTTTTATGTGCTTTTCATTTGCATTGCATTTTCGAATATGCGAAAAAGTCTTTGTGTAAATTATTTATTCGTCGCTAAGCTCAATGAGGCCAATTAAATGAAGCTGTAGAAATACAGTTTCCCATAAGTAATGAGCTGAAACCATTTGAATTGTTCTTTTGTGCGATATTTTGGGCACACCCAACCCATTGGTGTTTGTAGGAGAGTCGAAAGAGTTAATATTTGAAACAGCTGGAGATGCAATCATAAAATCTGTTAAAGCCATAGCCAATGCAGCTGGCCACCCTATCCAACAACAATAACATTCTACCCTTTGCCCGACCTTTGGCGCCAGTTCGCCCCTCACCCCCCCAACCATCCCCTCCCACCCGCCTCTCTGCCCCCCTCAGTCACGCCCACGCCACTGACAAAGCCAGCGGCATTTTGTCACGCATATCCGTCCAGGCACGCAACAGATATCAGCCAAAGGGGGTAGCAGGGGCATCCTTCAAACAAAACTGTCAGCAACTGTCAAAAGAAGTTAAACGAAAACCAACAAAACAAAACGGAACAGAACAGAAGAGCAAAAGAAAAGGACAACGAAAAAACGCAAGCAGAAAAAAAAGGAAAACGAAAAATAAACAAAAAACCAGAGACGCCAAAGAAAACAAAATGCCGCACACATATTTTTATAAGGGAAGTTGGCGCCCTCTGCTTCGTTCATGTCCTGGATGTCCTGCTTGCTGTTCGATGTCATAGCGCCAGCTGAGCAGCAACTGTTCAACTGGGAAACCTGGCCAAACTGGCGTTCTCTCTCTCTCTCACTCTCTCTCGCTGTGATTTAGTCAATGGCACGTAGCAGGCGGTTTATTTTTAGCACCTTGCCCTCCAAAAACAGCTATACCCCCCTCTCTCCATCACACCCACTCAGAGGCCGCTCTAACCCAAAGCTTACAAGCTGCGTATCTACCCAATCTCCGTATCAAAACAATACATCATCATGGCTGGGGGAGTACGAAAAGTTTCGTGTTGTTCCTTTTGTTTGTTGCTGTAATTGTGAATATTAAATATATCACAATAAGTATGCTCCGCAGAGAAGGCTGGCAACATAAGTGCCTGACTAGAAGATACTCTGTACCCAGATGTTGGTAAATGTAATCTTAAATGCTTTGGTGGAGGTAATCAAGGATCGAGCAGATGTAACCAAAAGTACTCTGTATGCTTTCCAAAAGTTTCAAGTGATAACCAAAATAAACGATGCTCACCAATAGTATTCATCGATATTTTGATAGGGACAAGTTATCGATAGTATGAAATAAACTCGATCTGAACAGAACATACGAAATAGGTCGCAAATGCTTTATTATGCCTGCTACATAGATTTGCCTAACTTCTTAATATCCTGTTTGTACATTTGAATCAAAATATGACATCTAAAAGTCAAAACGCCAAATGTTTTTGTTGTTTATTCTTGAATACCCTAGCCAGAAGACTTTATAAGTTGGTTATTCGGGATCCCATGATTTGTGTAGCTTGAAAATCCTGCTGAAATTTTGTAAATACGCTTTTTCCTGCTACTTTATCAGTGATTCACATATATTTTAGAATCACTAGTTTTTATAATATTCTTTGACAAAAACTGATTATTCTTTGAAGAAAATTGTTTTTAAAAGAAGAAGAAAAATTTAGATTACCAAAATCATTTCCTTACTTTAACGATATTTTAAGAAAAATTTGATTGTCATTAGAATAATAATTGTATATCATATACATAAATCTTTTTACAACTATATTCTCCAAACACAAATGTCATTATTATTATTATGTTTGTTTTTCGATTTTGTTGCTCCATTTTTGTTTGAAAAGATTTTGATTTTTATTATTGAAGCAAGAGTATTTTATTGTCGACCAGTTTTTTTTTTTTTGGTTTTTGGTTTTAATTTTGTTGTTGCTATTGTTGTTGTTGTTGTTGTACTTTTGATAAGGGTTTGAGCTTTGTGCTTGGGTTCAAAATTTGAGCCTGCTGGGAGCCAGGTCTGCGGTTTGGGAGATGGATTGGTCGCTAGGTAGCAAGGCATAAAGCATTTATACTAATTTGTCGATAATTTTGTTACGGTCGTAAAAAAGAAAAGAAAAACGAGAGCCAAGGCGAAGGACAAAGGGCGAATAACGTAGGAGTCGCAGCTGAAGCTGGAGTTGGGTGCTTTTGTGACTCAGGTCTATATAGAGTTTATATCGATTGTTGCTGCACAATTATATTTAATGAGCTTTTAATTGAATTGATTTTTTTTGTTTTTGTTATATAAATACACACAAAACACAACACACACTCACGCTTACAGCAAGGACAAACCACGAAGGACACTGGCGAAGCGAAACTGAAGCAGAGTCCAGTGACAGAATGATGGATATTATGGCCAAATGAATGGATTCAGGCAGAGTCAAATATATGTGTAAACGGCAGGCAGGCAGGCGAACACCGTGAACCAATTGCCAGCGAGTAGAACAAAATGAGATAAAGGAAATGGAGCTGGGATAAATAAGTATATTAATTGAAGCCCATCTGACGCAACTAAACAAAGAGAAGCTTTGTGGTCGGCAGCATATAAGATTGAAAATGCGTTCAGGCCGAGCATGAAAAGTGAGAGAATGTGTGCGAGAGATTAAGCTGCTAGTTGAGACGAATTGAATGGCCCGATTTCAACTGAAAATACCTACTATGTTACTGTCAAAGTTAACAGCCGCCTTGACATGCATGTCAAGCTCAATTTCAATTTCAATTTCAAGCTCAAGCAAATAAATTAAAGCTCTATCAGACATTAAGTGCCAAATTTCGCAAAAAGTCAATAAGAACTTAAGCATTCTGTCAAGCTTGATTCTATTTCTGTTATTGCTGTCTTCAAGCTAAAATTAATATTGACGCTTTAGATACTTAACAAACAGTTAGCGTTATTGCACTTGGCAATTTTATTAAGAAATATATTATATATATATATATGTATATAACGAAAAGGGAAGGCAATGTTACATTTCAACATTGTCTAGAACTTGAGAACATGGATTTTTTTTTTGGGTTTTTGGCTATTAAATACGAAAAAAAAATGGTGTTTAGTTTTTTTCACAATACACACAATAATATGTATAATTACTAGAATCGAATTCCTGGCTTGTAAATGAGTATTGTCAATACCTTTGGCTAGGGCAGACAATGATCTTTACAAGTTTGGTTCATAGCTTCTAACTATATCTCAGTCTATATATGTATTTATTTGATGTTGACAAAAAAAAAAAAAACAAACAAGTCGACACAGATATACAAAAATATAAAATTAAAACTGTACAAATCGAAGGTAAGAGTTAAGTCTTACAAATAAATATTGCTTCAATATTTCTGGCAAGGATCGAAGAAAAACCAGAAAAAGAAAAAAACCAATCAGATGAAACAAAGAAAAAGTTATCATTTATCACAATTGGACTACATAGTAGAAATAATTGCAAGAAAAAATTCTAGACACAATTTGAGTGCCTTGCTTTTAAAGTTGAAGCTCTGGCAAATGGCAAGAGCAGTAGATTCGAAATACATATAAGATGTGGTGTCATTAAAGCCTACTCAAAGGACACACAGCTGAAAAGGGAGACCGACAAAGAGTTGAAGGAAGCAAAAGAAAAGTAACTTAAGATTCGACATTGGCTGCATAAAAGGACATCTGAACACCAGAGATGACAGCAATTAGGGCCACCGCTGCTGCTCTTGAGCCCAGCTCAGCCCAGCCCAGCATTCAGCATTCAGCATCTCCAGCTCCGCTCCGCTCCGCTCATAGGTCCTTGAGTGCGTCCCGTGCATCCTTGGAGTGACAAGAAAGCCTTGCCATTAGCGCAGTTGGCCACATTATGGCATCCGCTGTTATTGTAAGCGGCTCAAGACGCCTAAAGGTAACACGGCCCTGCAACCGGGGTCATCGAGGTAAGTGCAGTTTGGTGGGCGGGGGAGGGTGGGGCTCGATGTTACGCAGGGGCTGTGGGGGTCATCCTCACGGCCACCAGCCAAGTGACAATCTATGTCTCTGTGTGTCTGTCTGTCTGTCTGTGTGTGTGTGTGTGTGTGTGTGTGTGTGTGTGTGTGTCGCTTGTATTGTGTGTCAAATGGCCTGCTTTGGCGCAACACAATGCGCTTAGCTGACAGGCTGGCAGACTTCTTGCCCTTGTCAGCAACAGCAGCGCAGTACACAGCGAGAAACAAATGTAATAATAACCTTCAAAATTGTATTCTTGCCTCACGCACACAAAATGTATCAAAAGTGAAGCTAGTGACTTGAATCATTAACCAATAACTTATTCCGTTGAATATAATGCAAAATATTGCATCAAGTTTTTCTGAGTGTTTACTTTGAGCTGGTCACATTCTATACAAGTTTAGACAAATCTAATTTACCTAATCAACTTGCTTATTAATTGAAAATTGTTAGCAATACCTCACAGCTTAAGTTTAACTTTTAGCTTAGGGAAAATACTTTCTTCAAATATGTATTAATTGTAAATATTTGTTATTTCAAACTGATATGCTCTTTATACACTAATGACTTAACAAGCTTGTAGTAAATAGTACAAAACCATCAATATATAAAAAAAATATATAATTCATATTTTTCATAAAGTTAGCTTTTAATAATTTCTAAAAATTAGCTAACCAATTTAAATATTTTTTTCAAATTGACTGCTGATGATAAAATAGTGATAACCAAACTTTGACTATATTTTTATACCCTGAACCCATTAAAAATGGGTAAAAAGGGTATAATGGTTTTGTGCAAATGTATGTAACAGGCATAAGGAAGCATCTCCGACCATATAAAGTATATATATTATTGATCAGTATCAACAGCCGAGTCGATCTAGCCATGTCCGTCTGTCTTTCCGTCTGTCCGTCTGTCCGTCTGTATGAACACCGAGATATCAGAGACTACAAGAGCTAGAGACTTCATATTTGGAACATAAGTTCTCCTAATCCCGGGACAGATCAAGTTTATTAAAATTTATCGATAGCTCGTCCCGTTCAAAAGTTATCGATAAATTTCGATTTCAGACCAGCGTTTTTTGGATATAACTTACAAGTTATAAGAGCTAGAGGCCCCTAATTTGACATGTATAATCTCGAATAGCATACACATGTAACAAATATTTCACTTTTTGGATACCACCCCCCAAACCCCCCAAAAGTTAAAAAACCCATTTTTGAAGGTACGACCTTGCAATTTGGTTTGGTAACACATATTATCGACAATTGTTTGCCCCAAAAATTTCAATATGATCGGACAATAAACACAGAAGTTATTTAAGATTTAACTTTCCATTGTGTGGGGCTCAGCGAAAGAGCAAGCTAACTGCTTAAACCGCTGGCACTGCTTGTACTGCTTGTACTGCAGCATGTGTGAGCTTAGAGTAGTACGAATGATTGTAAGGACTGGGTTCAGGGTATCTCGTAGTCGGGCACTCCCGACTAGAGCACTCTTACTTGTTTCTATCTTTAATTCTCATTCCAAAGCGTACACTCTTGATTTGAACTTGTAAATCTGCTTTAATGTCAAAATGGTTACTTCTTAATTCATTCTGGAATCAAAAACTCTTGAATTAAGTTCTCTCTTTATTTTTGGTTTAAAATTATCATTAAAAAAATTGTGCAGATAAATATTTTCAAATTCAACTTAGACAAAGGAAAGTGTGACCTAGTCAATGGTTTATGTAACAGTAAGAAAACATTGCGAGCTCATGCGTGTTTTCTCTCTGTGTAGCAGCAGCAGCCGGAGGATGACGATGTCGATGACAATAAGCGCACAAATGGGATATAAACAGCAATATTTTGTTGTTGTTGCTGTTGTTGTTGTAGTTGTAGTTGTAGTTGTTGTTGTTGTGTGTGCACTTTATACAATTTATTGTATGCGTAACGTTTGCCTTTTATCTCTTGCTAAGTGAAGAGGGAGCAGGAGGGGTAGCCGTGGGAGTGGGGGTGGTTGAAAAGTGTGAGGAACTGTACTCACTAGCTAGTAATGTTCACAATGTATAATGTAATGCAATTTCATTTTATTTGCAGCAACTTGTATTTATTTATTTTTTATTTTGCTCGTTTTTTTTTGTGTGTTTTGTCAATGCATTTCATGTGATTACCGCGCATTATTCAATTAACAGCGGCCACAAGAAGAATGTGGCGATGGGAATGGGGATGGGGATGGGGATGGGGGCGCTTTGTGCGAGGGTTGCTGTTAGTTTGTGGCCAGTGGAAATGCACTGACGAAAATGGAAAATTTTCAAGCTAATGTGTGTGTGTGTGTAATTAATGCGCTTAAAAAGTATTAAATGAAATTATGCTTGCAGCTTACAACGCAAAAGCTGCAAGAACGCGACAGAAAGAAAAGCTAGTTTGAAGGAGTTAACAACCGAGAGATACCCTATAGACAGAGTGGGTAAAGTAATCGAACATTGCCTAACCCTAAAGTATGTCTAATCTTCTGCTTAAAGAAATATTGCTGGCGAGCTAAAACTTCCAGAAATTGAAATACAGTGACGTATTAAGGATTTTGTTAAGGTTGTTAAGATGCTGATTTCCTCTACACCCTAGAATCAAATGGAGAGGGCTTAACAGCCAAAGCAGTACGGTATAAATTAGCGCCCAACTTGTTAAGCTTAAGCCTGTCTTGCAATCGTTATTGTTAAAATTCATATATTATTTTTGGTTTTCAATTGCAACTTGTTCATATTGCTGTATTCAAATCATATCACACCAAATACTTAAAAAAAATTGTATATTTTAGAAAATTGAATCCCACCCACAATTGGAGATATCTAGCCATTTTTTATAATCTTTCCAATATACTACTAAGAAGTAAAGAAACAAATATGTATATCATTCACAAATTTGCCATTACATTTTGTATACCATTTGTTCAGCAATTTTATGTATGCAGGGTATAAGGAACAATAAGAATTAAGGATAACACACAACAGCAACAGCAAGGACAACAACAATATATTCGCAATGCAGTTGACATTGTGTATATGTATGTGTGTGTGTGTGTGTGTGTGTGTGTGTGTATGTGTGTGTGCATATACTATAACGGTAAGCGGGATTCGTGCCCGGAATTAAAACTTTTCCGTTGCCAGCTTTTTGTCGTCTCTTTTCGTTTGATTTTTATCCGCTTCTGGGTTTTCAATGAGCTCTCGCCAGAAGCAGAGAAATTAAGTATGGCGAAAAAAGTAAACAAGAAAACGAAAGAAAAAATGAAAAAACAAACTAAAATTATATAAAATATGAATTGAAATGAACTCGTTTTCTTTTTTGCTTGGTTGGTTGCTGTATCTGACAATTGCCTGGGTGGCTTAATTATAACGCCGAGGATAATGAGGATAAAGCAGGCAAGCGTTTCGCTTCGAAATCCCTTTGAAAAGTCGCTTGGTCGCTCTTTTGGTTTTTTGTTTTTTTTTTCCTTTTCGCTGCCCACAATTTTACGCTTTTTGATGCAGCTTTGGTAAGCTTTGCATTTGATCGCAATACAATTTTATTTACACTGCTTTTGGAGCATACGAAGCTTTGCTTCGAGCGTGTTTTTGATGCAAAGCATACTTTATTATTATTATTTGTTTATTTGGCGTCACAGGACAAGAAATTAAAATACAAATTGCAGAAAATTCAATTTAAAACAAGTGTGGAAGGATTATCTTTGGCGTGCCGAAGATTTTATACTCTTTTCGAACCTTTAGGCAATTTTCCCTCAGCCAACTGCACCACCGAAATATTAAATGACGCATATCTTTGCTAATTATCGCTGAATCGATTTGTAATTTTAAACATTGATGAGTTATAAGAATGTTCAAGTGTACAAGGAAATTTAAGGCGATAGCTTTGAAAAGATCGGATATATGGCCAAAACCGACTTCCAGTTGTATGGCAGCTATAAGATATAGTGAACCGATCCGACCGGCTCCGATTAATGTGTTGTATGTTTGAATAATAAGCATCTGTGCAGAGTTAAATCGCAATAGCTTTAAAAACATGGGATTTATGATCAAAACCGACTTCCAGTTGTATGATAGCTATAAGATATAGTAATCCGATCCGGCCGGTTCTGACCAATGTGCTGTCCCTTTGAATAATAAATCTCTGTGCAAAATTTTATCACGATAGTTCAAAAACTGAGGGACTAGTTTGCATACGTACAGACAGACAGACAGACAGACAGACAGACGGACATGGCTAGATCAATTTGTTTTGTCATTCTAAGCATACTGGCAGTAACTTTTGGGGTCTCCGACGCTTCCTTCTATGCGTTACAAGCTTCAGCACAAACTTAATTTACTATTTTCTTCGAAAAGAGTATAATTACAAAATGTATTGTTTATTGTAAACAACTTGAAAAGTTGGTACAACAGAAAACCAAACCCAATCAAATCAAAAAGAATAAAAAAAAGAAAAAAAATAAATAAAAAGATTTGGAATGATTAGTAATAAATAAGTAAGTCTACGAGTTAGTTATGAGCACTCTGAATTATATAATATCTATCACGCTATTGCAATTCTGTATTTACATAATTTATACACAAATTTTTCTAAATTATAATAATATTTATTAGCAAACGAGTCTGCTGTTTGTTGTCAAATCAAAGCTTCTCGGTTTTATTTGACTTATTTAAAGGCAAATTATTAACAAACGAAAATAGCTTAAATAAATAATACAAAAATTTTTAATTTATGCAATCTTCTTGACAAACAATAATTTTATTCACCAAAAATACATGGATATGTTTTTTCTGTTTTCTATGTTTCGGTTGGTTTTTTGTTGCCAAAATTGCACAGCAACATTTTGCGGGATAAAGATTCCAATTCATAAATAACAATAGTTAAAAATAGTAACTACTACTAACTGTAAAATTTGTAATGAAATTAAAAATGTACGAAGAAAAAAAGACGTATTCGGACAATGCAGCAAATCAATAATGCAGCAATAAGAAATGGAATATATATATTATAAAAATTGTGTCAGCGCTGATAATTAGTTTTGTGCATAATTTTATCGTCGCTTTGAGCCGACTGAAAACAGCAGTAGTCGGTAGAAAGATTTATATAGTATATATTAATTTGCACTCGTTGGCAGCCCAACGCAAAATGCAAAGCGCAAAACTAATCGAAACTAATGCTACTTAATCCTGATTGGCCAGCACTTCACTTAGCACTTCAGTTAGTTAGCTAGCTGACTGCCTGGACTGGATGTGAGCAGATAATTAAAAATGCATTCGGCCATTTGGCAATGGCAATGCAGCTGTTGCCATACAACCATAATACCTGTACCCATCTCACCTGCCTCAACTGCCCCTCCCTCTCTCTCCTCGGCCGATTGGCATCGACCTATTAGTGACAATGGTGCAAAGTTATCGCTAATCCTAGAATAACAACAGCTGTACAACCAGCTAACGGATTGTATGTGAATGCCACTGGCTGCAGCTGCTGCCATAAATTAGCCCAATATAAAGTGCAATAGAAATACGAATTGCATTAATTAAACATGGCCAAGAGTGTTGGATGGAGCGCACAGGATGGCCAATAGATAGATATAACCTTCACCTGGACTAAACATAGTCGCCGTGGTGGGGCATTAGTGACGCCAGCGGCGAATGCAATTCGAGAAATGGACACATGACCATGAAACTCTCTGTGTGTGTGTGTGTGTGTGTGTGTGTGTGTGTGTGTATGGGTGTGTGTGTGTGTGTGGCGATTGCATTACGTGCGCGTAATCAGCTTAGTTGCTGTCATTTAATCAAATAATCATTGCCGCACTTCTCAAAGTCGACCACTGTGCAATTAGAAGGAGAGCTGCCCCAGTTGGAAGGTCAATCGAAATAAAGTTAGCGCACAAATGCGACACACGCACAAATTTGACCAAAAAACAAGTGGGAAAGGATTATCTTCGGCGTGCCGAAGATTTTACACTCTTTTCGAACCTTTAGACAATTTTCATTCTGCCAACTGTATCATTTTATCGCGTGGCATTTATTTTTTTTGTTCTAAGAATATTAAATTTTTTTCCAGTTGTATGGTAGCTACAAGATATAGTCATCCGATCCGGCCGGCTGTGATCAATGTTATGTATATTTGAATAATAAGTACCTGTGCAAAGTTTTATTGCGATAGCTTTGAAAACATGGGATTAATGGCCAAAACCGACTTCCAGTTGTATGGCAGCTATAAGATATAGTGGTCCGATATGGCCGGTTCCGACCAATGTGCTGTCGCTTTGAATAATAAGTCTCTGTGCAAAGTTTTATCGTCATAGCTCAAAAACTGAGGGACTAGTTTGCATACATACAGACAGACAGACAGACGGACATGGCTAGATCAATTTATTTTGTCATTCTAAGCATACTGGCAGTTACTTTTGGGGGTCTCAGACGCTTCCTTCTATGCGTTACAAGCTTCAGCACAAACTTAATATACCATTTTCTTCGAAAAGAGTATAAAAACCAGTTGACTTTTTGCCATAACAGCTTATTAGGTGCACCTGCAACATACAAATAAAACTTACAATGCCAAATCTTCAATTACAATTATAATAATAATATATATAACTAGAATATTCAGAGGCTCGAAATTTAACCAATTTTCAACGTAAATTTAAAATAATATTAAGTTTAAAATTTGTATATTCAATTCTACGGCAGACAAACTGACTGCTGTGCCCACAAATTCCAGAGGCCAAATTCCGACAGAGTTCAAAATATAAGGAAACTCAATATCTGAATTTGTTATGTTTCAAAATGTTGTAATTCACCATTTTAGTTATTTTATAAAATTCGTTACAATATTTTTAGTACATTTAAGTATAATCAAAAGTATATATATGTTATATATAAAGATTATATATGTTATATATAAGATATTATAATGTATTTTCCTACTCAATATGTTCTTTTCTATACATCTTTAAACAAAACCAATAACTGCTTTTGCTCATCGTTGTATATGAAACCGTTTATTTCAAAGAATATGAAAATTTTGTATTCAGGAGTCGCACAGAAATATCTTTTGAACTAATTTGTAAGCGACTTCTTTGCCTGCTAATTTCAAGTATTTTCTCAAGATTTCCAACAATTTTTGGGCTTATACATATTTCTCATATCATCTTTGGAGCTAAAACTAAAATTGAGAACATTATGATACTTTTTGGTTCTGATTTTAGAAAAACACAGCAATCGTCAACTTTTGTATCCAGCTAGAAAACATGCCTACAAAATTCCCAGCATAAATCAGTCGAATATTTAACTATCCAAGCCAACACAACAAAAATCTCAATAATTTTCCAAAATTTACAGTTTGTATTTTTATATTATTTCGCATTTCTTGTTGTTGTTTTTTTGTTTTTGTTTTTTTGTTGTCGCCAATCTTAAGACATGTCGGAGAATTTGAGTGCTACATTTGCGGATATGGCGCGCCGCATGATGCCAATCAAGGATACGATACCGCCGAGGGAGACACTGGGATGCATTAGCGCTGACGATTTCGAACTGGTGATGAATAAAGTCAAAAAGGAGCTGAAAGGCAGAGACTTCAATTCATTGCAATGGCAACTGGGCGAATGCCAGGGGTTGCTCGAACAGTTCCATCGCTGCAATAAGAAGATCACCACCGACATCAAGCACATTCGAAACATCTTAAGCGATTTACAGGATCGCATCGATGAGAAGCAACCGACCGACGAGGAGAAGGATAACACAGCTTCTTGCTCAACAAGTACATCGAAAACTGTTGCCGACAAGGGTACTTCAACTTAACAACTTCAAATCTTTGGCATGCAATCTAAATCATTATCATGCTACTTGAATCGAAGCTGGGCTTTTGATTGAGCGCAAGAGGAAGCGAGATGGCATATTGTACGAGCTTTCTAGCTAAACGACATTGTTGTCTATTGCAAATGTTTGTGAATAAAAATTCCTTTGTTATTTCAATTGACAGAGAGGGCGTACGTGAGAAAGAGAGAGGCAGAGAGATAGAGCGAGAGAGAGAAAGTAGAGAGTAGAGAGAGACGGAGAGAGAGAGTGGCAGATAGAGGTAGAGAAAGAGAGCGAGTAACAGAGATATAGGGAGTAAGAAAGCGGGAGAGTAGGAGAGGAAGTAATAGAGGTAAGTAAGATACAGGAATACAGAGAAAGAGAGAATGTAAGAGATAATGTAAGAGAGAGGGAGAGACAGAGACAGAGAATAAGACAAAGAGAGGGAGAGAGAGTTAAGAAAGGTATTAAGAGCGAGAGATGTAGAGAAAGAGAGAGAGCGAGTTACAGAGAAAGATAGGGAGTAAGAAAAGCGGAGTAGGAGAGATAAGTAAGGGAGAGGAATGCAGAAAGAGAGAGAGAGAGAATGTAAGAGAGAAAGAGAAACAGATTAGAGATAGGGAATAAGACAAAGAGAGACAGAGAGAGTAGAGGGACAGGGAATAAGACGGACAAAGAGAGGGAGAGAGAGTAGAGAGAGGGGTTAGGAGAGAGAGAGATGCAGAGAAAGAGAGTTTAAGGGAGAGATAGAATGTAAGCGTGAGAGAGAGAGAGAGAGAGAGAGAGTGTGTGTGAGAGGGAGAGAGAGAGAAAGATAGAGAAAGCGAGAGAGGGGGCGGCTGGCTACTTTACAGTAAAAAGCTTATAGCATGATGAAGAAAATTGAGCTCAGTGTAAACAGATTTAAAGTGCATCTAAAGCAAATGCCCATGTAAAATTGGCTTCAAAACAATTTGCGGTCTAAATTTAGAAAGTTATAATTGTGCCTATTATACTTAGAGAGAGGGTGAAACGCATCACCCATCACCCCCGCCCCCCGTAGTAGTATCTTGAATGTCCTCATGTTTTTTGTTGAGTGTTTGCAAGTCACTTGGAATATTGCTCATAGAATTCTCAGTTGCAATTGCCAGTGTTGAGTTATTTGTGCTGCTCGCTATTAATAGCTGCTGTCTTTTTGAATGGCATTCCAGGCGGCCACAACCCACACACAACACACACACACACAACACACAGCAATGGGTGGTGCTGGTTGCTGTCTTGCCATTCGAGCGCAATCGTAAACACAAATTTGTGCCGTTACACGTGCGGACATATTCGAATTGTTGTTGTTGCTTCTCTTGTTTAGTTAGTTGGCAATTAGATAATGATTTATTTTTGCATACAACAATTTGGTGGAAATTGTTGTGTGTGTGTTTGTGTGTGTTTTGTTGTGCATCTGCCATTGGGATTTTGATTTATTTACATGCCATCATATAGCGTTTACATTTACATGCTTCTTCGTGTTGAACTTGATGAGTTCTGTGTTCGTGTCACGTCACGCAACCAGCTGTGCAAATGCTAACTTTTATGCGTAATCATAATTTGACACAAAATTGACTAACTGTTAACATATATATTTGCTTGGTTTGATTGCGTTTTTTAACTATAACACTAAATTTTGATATTTCATACAGTTTACATTTATTAATTTGAAACTGGCATATTGATTTTTGGATACAAAAAATTACTTTAGTTTTATTATATTTTATTTATCTTTCGACATTAAATAAAGGAATTTATGCGTAATTATAGTTGATACAAATTTATTAACTTTTAACAAATATTGGTTTGTGTTCGAACTGCTAAACTAATTTGTAGGTATGTAGCTTTTTTTAATAAATAAATAATATTACTTTTCTAATTCGCTATTTTTAAAATCTAATTTAATTTTCGGAAATAAATAAATTTATGCGTATTTATGCTTGCCATAAATTTACTAACTTTTAGCAAATATTTGATTGGCTCTTTTCAGGGTTCTTCTTAATCCTTTAAAGCTTTGATTTGAAATTTTGATAAATAATGTGTAATAATGCATTTACAATTTTTTATTTCAACTATTCATTATTTGATTGTAATTGTTTTTTTTGCTAAATGACGCCTTATTTCTTTTCTAATTTGTTTCAGATAATAATTGTATTCTTTGACACGTTTTAGCACGATCCTTAACACGAATGTACATGAGATTCCAAGCTCGACTTAAAAAGACCTTAAGCGATTATTAGTTTTTTGTTTATTAGTTGGCTATTTGATTCTTGTTTAAGGTTACTAAAGCAATATTGGCATGATATAATGCGACTTAACACAATCTGGTGAAATACAACAATATATATTTGTATTTTTTCAATATAAATACAGACTAATCTTTTTATTTAAAAAAATTGTGTCTGCTATAGAAAACTAACTAAACATTTGCATCTTTAATTACACAAATAATTCTTCGAAATTACAAAAAGTCTTGAGAGTCGTGTCCAGCTCGTGTTAGTTTATTTCCTCTTCGTGTCACGCAATTGCCGCCAGGTGGCGTTTTTGCATTTAGTGCATAATCAAATATTGAGCTTTTGATCTTGGCAATCAAATTAAATAAAACCTCTATTATGCTTGGCATAATTGTTGTTGTTGTTGTTGTTGTTGTTGTTAGTCGTAGAGGTGGGCCGCAAAATTAGTTTGATTTATTTATTAGCTGTCCATTATTTGTTTATAAACAATAAAGCGCGCCAGAAGAATGCGCATTTCAGGTTCATGAATATTTAAAGCAACAACAACAATAACAAGAACAAGAGCTAAATAAGAGCAACAGCTATAAAAATCACAAAGAAAAAAGCCAAAACCAAAATCATTTTTATGGCAAATATTTATCTAACAGCATTTTAGGCGCTCCAGTGGGCAAAGAGTGTGGGGCATCAGGTGGGCGGGGGAGGGGGTTTGTTTGGTGGCTATCAAGGGGGTGGGTGCCTGGCAAAGTCAAACAAAGGCCTCGAGGTCGTTTCATGTGGATATATTATTGTGCGTTAATTAGTGACGGCCAGCGGGGCGAATAGGGGAAAAATAGGGAAAAGGGGGTTGTTTTGTTCTATTTCTGATTATGTACAACTACTCGCAAATATGTAGTTAGATAAATACTTAGATATGACATGCTAGCCACATAGTTAGTTAGTTAGTAGCTAGTCGGATATATATATATATATATATATATATCTATCTATATTCTCGAGAGCATTGAGTATTGAGAAAACCACTAGCCACAAATCAGTCAATCAGCTGTCAATCGATAAACAATAGATAAAGGCCGACAACTGAAGCTCTAGATTTAGATTTGAATATGATTATAGTGTGTACCAGACTTAATTAGTTAAATATCGAGTGGTTCATCTACATGATCATAAAGTATTGCATACTTTAGGGTTAGGATTAAAAAATTTACTTTTAAATGAAATACAGTTTGATAAACCTTATACTTAATCTGAATATTATTAACAAGGTTTTCTTTTGTATTCGTTTTTATATGTGACTGGTGCCATAACTCATAAGCTCCAGCAATACGAATAATTCCAAAAAATTATATGGTAATATATATGTATTTTTTTTTAAGAAACTTGGCATATATATAAAATATAATTATACTTTTACCAATTAATTCAACAAAAGGGCATAGTATAAATTAAGTACTTCGTGCCGTGTTTATTAACATCTACTACTATCTAAAATGTATTTGCCTAAAAAAGCTTGACCACAAAACCTTTTGATTTTTAATCAAAATGTTATTTAATTTTTAAAGAATATCAGAAATTGTTGCATAAAATTTAGATGGCAACTAAAATCTAGACGCACTATCTATATAACTAAAACTTTACTAAGACGTGACTTTTGTGGGGAAAATCCGAGCTGTATTTTGGACGTACCAGCAAGTTATATGAAAATAAGTCTTCCGGCTACATTTTGTTTGTTGTTTTGTTTTATTCGTATTCTAAATGTTTATCTGTCCAACGGCTGATTAGTGGAGAAGACGCTGCACAGTAGCCGCTTTTCCATTTTCCGGTAGAGCCCAAGACCCCCAGACATTATAAATTACGCACTTGTTTATTATTTTGATGAAGTGCTGATTGTTTTTGTTCTCTGGCCAAATTGAAAGCTTAAGAAATTGCCCGGGCAACCAGATTATATACAACTACATGTATACATATATATATATATATATATATATATATATTTGTTGGGGTTTTGGATTTTCTGGTGCTTTGGGTACTTTGGGTACGCCATCAAAAGGTTAAGCGCGTCAAATTACAGACGCCAATGGGCCGTAGCCGGAGGAAGGAAGGAAGGAGTTGGGGTAAAAGGTGAGCGGGAACTGAGAGCCGTCCGCTTTCTGGGAGCTGGTTAAAGTTCAGGGTCCGGTTTCTGTTCCACTGACCACGCTGTGAAAATTGCGTGAGTTTAATTGCGTATCAAAACACATTTCAGCGAAAACAGAACACAAATCAACTCGAAAAAAAACACACAAAAGAAAATGTGAAAATGCGAAAAGAGAAGCCAAACGAAATGGGAGAAGCGGGAGAGAGAACAATTTAAATGATGATTGTGACTTGTTTTCGTTCGTTTCGTTTCTCCTTTTAGCCTCTCTTTATTTTATTTCATTTTTTTTATCATCTTTGCTATGCGCTTCCTTGTTATTTGCGTATGGACTTTGGCATAAACAGCCAGCGAGCACCGAAAGCAACAATTTTTAAATAAATAGAATGAAATTTGGACGTGCTAAAAGTTAATGAGCGCCCCGGAAATGATTTCCAGTGCTGGCAACAAATTGATGCCCCAAAATAGTTGGATTTAGAATGATGTTGTTGTTGTTATTTATATGGATTTACGCTCTGCGGACAGGACAATGAATTGGCAATAGTATAAGTAATTGCAAATGATGTGAAGATAAATGAAAAAAAAAAATTAAATAAATAAGAAAAATTCAATTTGTCCAATTTTCAATTCAGTTTTTCAATGTGAAAGACATTTGTAATTGAAAGACATATAAAATTGAATATTTAGGATCGATTTTTGGGAACATTGAAATCAGAGCGACATTCAAAGATTGGCAACTGATTAAGCTTAAGGCAAAGTTTAACAATGTGAAATTAAGTGAGAATGAAACATTTTGCTTAGATTGAAAAGTTCAGTCTTAAAATCGATTTATTTATGTAATTAGATTTGTATGCATTAGAAAAGGAACAGCTCACTGAGAGATGCTGATTGGATTGCAATGATCTTAAAATATATAGACGCACAAGATTAGACAAAAATACCTACTGATTATTTAAATAGCGGCATTTTAAGCTTCCGAATGCTGATAATATCCTTTTTTTCTCACTCATGCATTAATATAAAAATGTCTACAGTTAATTGTCGAGCCACTTGAATGAATCGTCCGAGTTGCGGGCTTTAAACAGATGTGATAATAACTTTGGTAGACGACCCGAAAATGGCATTCACGAACTTTCGCACATTATTCGCCTGCTTAAGCACACACACACACACACACACACACACACTTGGGCGTCAAACAATGACAAATAATTAATTGCGCACAATTTTGGGCCTTCTCGTTCGGCTCCTCATCCTCTTTGGCACACATCGCATAACGTATCCATTTATAAATGGCGCACGCATATTTATGCCAACCCCTTCGCAAACCCGATCCCCACTCCATCCTCCCCAATCGCCCCCATCCAACCCAACCCGCATCCACACAATTGTTGGCTCTTGGCTTTTCGTGCCACGCCCCGTTCCGCCCTCACCCGGATGCCACACGGCACTCAACTTGAGGCGAATTGTGTAAATAATGCGATAGACTTGGCTGGGCAAAAGGATATGTCGCACAGTGTGTCCAACGCATGTAAACTGCAACCAAATAGGTGTTTAATAATTGATTTTTTTGCTATTAGTCTATGATAAAAGAAAGCTGGCTTGTACTGGATATTAGCCATAATGATGTTTTACATTTCGGTTACAAAAAGGATCGATTTCATTTAATCAAAAACTAAGCCAACCTTTATCAACTATCGTGAGCATATTAGAGGCTTGTTAAAATGCATACTACATATTATTAATTTGTGATATACAGAGAAAAACGCAAGTATATATTCAAGTACAACATATTTAATGACGCATATCTTCGCTATTTATGACCCAATCGTTTTGAAATTTTGAACAAAAATGAGTAATAAGTATGTTCAATGAAATCGAAGGCGGTAGCTTTAAAAACATCGGATATATGGCCAAAACCGACTTCCAGCTATATGGCAGCTATAAGAAATAGTGGTCTGATCTGGCTGGTTTCAACTAATGTGCTGTCCCTTTAAATAATAAGTCTATGTGCAAAGTTTTATTGCGATAGCTCCAAAACTGAGGTACTAGTTTGCATACATACAGACAGACAGACAGACAGACGGACATGGCTAGATCAAATTGTTTTGTCATTAGAAGCATTTTCTTCGAAAAGAGTATAATAATAATAATCCTACTGCACTTGTTGTTACTATTATAAATATACAATACAAGCCACAATCGCAAAATATAGTTCTTTAGCAAGTTTTTAGATTGGAACTTGGACTATCAAACTAATACAACATATTCGTATCAAAACACGCCTGTGCAACATTTTCAACAAAATGTATAATGATCGAAACAGTGTGCGCCGTCTTTTATCCTTTGTCCGTTGTCTGTCTCTGTTTGCGTCTCTGTTTCCCATTTCCCATTTCCCTTTTCGCATATTCATCTCTGCTGCGAGACTGTCTCGCATCAATGCGATATGATTTGATTGCACTTGTGAAGCGGAAACAGGAGCGGGGACAGCTAATTGAAGAGCCTGCCAGGACGTTGATCGGGTCGATTAGACGCCGGTGCTTGCCGATAATTGGCCTCATATCGAGATAAGACCAAAAACCGATATGCAAGCAGCTCAAACAAAAAAAAAACAAACGGGCCAACAAAATTAACAATTAACGATTAGCACAACTCGACGAGAATTTACTCTGCATTAAATGCGGATATTAAATGCACTTTGGTCAGACCCTGAATTTGAAATATGTTTTGTGTATTTTAAAAGTGCATACTAAATTGTTTTTGAGTTCTTATATGGATATCATTAAATAAATATTTTATAGAAAAAGGATTGTTAAATATACAAAAAAGTATTAAATATGAGAAAAAACATGGAAAAATTCAGAGAAATAAAAATACAATGAGAGGATTTACGAAAAATAAACACTTCTATGGTTTCAAATTAATTCCAGTTTGTGCCTAAAAACCAATCCAGTTGGTTTTAAAAATTCAACATTTTGAAAGAATGACACGAAAGTGGATAAGCCAACAGTTTTATAATGAAACTTTTATTTTATATTATGCATAACAATATTTAAATTCACAAGTTCGTTCTACTTTTAGTGCTTTGCAGTCAAGTTTATAAATTACAACTCTTAGCTGGAATGAACTTATAAAAATTAACTAATTTTATGTCTTTAATTCTTCTAAATTAAAGAAAATTGTATATGATTCTAAGAAAAGTTGTTTGTTGACTCGTAAGAAGAGAGAAAATAAAATATAATTATCGAATACAAAAAATACTGCTCATAGTTAGTGCGATTATTAAAATCCGAAAATTGAATTATCTTCTATATATAGCCAGATACCGAACTTACTTGACATAGCTCTTGTGGCT
The DNA here is from genome assembly GCA_035042425.1 of Drosophila flavopinicola. Taxonomy (NCBI): domain Eukaryota; kingdom Metazoa; phylum Arthropoda; class Insecta; order Diptera; family Drosophilidae; genus Drosophila; species Drosophila flavopinicola. The sequence goes on along the minus strand of JAWNLL010000282.1, from coordinate 4,143 downwards.
AGTGAGTTAAATGAGTATATCGAGAATATTGCTTTGCCCAACTTGATGGTATGCTTTGCAGAGTATACAGAGTATAAACAAGTGGGAAAGGATTATCTTCGGCGTGCCGAATATTTTATACTCTTTTCGGACCTTTAGACAATTTTCACTCTGCTAACTGCAGCACTTTCATCTGTAAAAATTGATATCATATGATATCAATTTGAATTGAAATATTAAATTTATTTCCAGTTGTATGGCAGTTTTGAAGATATAGTGATCCGATCCGGCTGGCTCCGATCAATGTGATGTATATTTGAATAATATGTATATGTGCAAAGTCTTATCGCGATAGCTTTGAAAACATGGGATCTATGGCCAAAACCGACTTCCAGTTGTATGGCAGCTATAAGATATAGTGGTCTGATCCGGCCGGTTCCGACCAATGTGCTGTCCCTTTGAATAATAAGTCTCTGTGCAAAGTTTTATAACGATAGCTCAAAAACTGAGGGACTAGTTTGCATACATACAGACAGACAGACAGACAGACAGACAGACGGACGGACATGGCTAGATTAATTTGTATTGTCATTCTAAGCATACTGGCAGTAACTTTTGGGGGTCTCCGACGCTTCCTTCTATGCGTTACAAACTTCAGCACAAACTTAATATACTAATTTCTTCGAAAAGAGTATAAACACAAACACACAAGGAAAAGGAAAACGATATAAAGGAAAAGCAGACAAAAAGCAACAAAAAGGCGCCTTTTCAGTGCATGTGACGGCAAATGGCGACGCACAGCTGGAGACTTGTATTTTGTAAATCATTAGTCAACAGAATGCTGCTATTGCCAGCTACTTCTCTGTCACCCCTGCCCGGCCTGCCACGCCTCTGCGCCTTCTTATTTTCTTACTGTGCGTGTGCGTGTGTGTGTGTGTGTGTGTGTAGCCATTATCCTCGTTTTGTCATCAGCAGCAGCCTGCACTAGATTAAAGCGAGTGCAATGTGCGATGTCATCAGCATTAGCAAAAGTGACACTTGGCTTAGGCCAGCTGCTAGAGATCGGCCAGATTCTCTAGGATCTTGGCCAGGACCAGCCGTACGCACACTGACCAAAATGCAATAAATACAAGTATGCCCTCAATTCTTGGATTTCAGTAAAAACCGAGAATATCATCAGCTAAGCGTTGATATCGATTTTTATACTCTTTTCGAAGAAAATAGTATATTAAGTTTGTCCTGAAGTTTGTAACGCATAGAAGGAAGCGTCTGAGACCCCCAAAAGTTACTGCCAATATGCTTATAAAAAAAACAAATTGATCTAGCCATGTCCGTCTGTCTGTCTGTCTGTCTGTCTGTCTGTCTGTCTGTCTGTCTGTATGTATGCAAACTAGTCCCTCAGTTTTTGAGCTATCGCGATGCAACTTTGCACAGACACTCATTATTCAAGGGGACAGCACATTGGTCGGAGCCGGCCGGATCGGACCACTATATCTTATAGCTGCCATACACCTCAAAGTCGGTTTTGGCCATAAATCCGATGTTTTCAAAGCAATTGCCTTAAATTTCCTTGTACACTTGAACATCCATATAACTCATCGATGGGTAAAATCGCAAATCGATTGAGTCATAAACAGCGAAGATATGCGTCATTAAATATTTTGAAAAAACAGGTGCATATGAGCAAACAAAGTCAAGCGCAAGAAAGCTTTTGATAGTCTGAGCAAACAAAGTCAAGCGCAAGAAAGCTTTTGATAGTCTGCTCTTCAAGGTATTTTGCCACCGATCATCAAAACGGTTTGTGGCGTATGGCGTAAAGAGCCGCGCTAACGAACGCATGTTTCGCAAGTTCAAGTTCGAGCCTCGGCGGCGACTGATTGTTAATTTAATACTTTTTTCTTTTTCTTCCTTCCAAATATATAACTGTAATCAAATTAATTTGCTTCCAATAGCTTAGAACAAAAACAATGCCACGCGAAAAAACAAATGCTGACAAACGCGAGTTGCAGGTTGCAGGAAAACAAAAGAAGGAAATTTGTAACAGTCGGCTCTTCAAGCAATTTTGTCAGCGATCATCGAAACGGCTTGTGGCGTAGTGGGTAAAGTTGCGAACTGGTGAGCGAGAGGACCCGGGTTCGAAACCAGCGGCGACTGGTCATTTATTTTCATTTTTTCTTATTCTTCTTTTCAAATATATAATAACTGTAATCAAATTCATTTGCTTTCAATGGCTTAGAACAAAAACAATGCCACGCGAAAAAACAAAAGCTCAGTATAAATCGAGTTTGTTAGCGATTCTTAAAACTGCTTGGTGTAAGCAGTACAAAGCAAAACAAGAAAGCTTTTGACAGTCTGCTCTTCAAGGGATTTTGTCAGCGATCATCAAAACGGCTTGTGGCGTAGTGGGTAAAGTTGCGAACTGGTGAGCGAGAGGACCCTGGTTCGAAACCAGCGGCGACTGGTCATTTATTTTCATTTTTTCTTATTCTTCTTTTCAAATATATAATAGCTGTAGTCAAATTCATTTATTTTCAATTTCCTAAATTGTTTCTAATTTTTTTTCATACATAAAGTAGCTTTAATAGAATAATTCAAAAGAAAAATTTAAATTCATTGGCAAAACCAATGACACGCGAAAAAAATATGGATCTCAAATTCTGAATATAAGCTCTCGTATGTTCAGATTAAGTTTTATGACAATTCAATTTCCGACAGCGGCCTTGAAAGGTATAAGAGCAACAGGCACAAAATTTGGTATGTATATTGTAGTATACATATGTAATGTAGTTTTGACTTTTTGGAAAAACTGAAACTTGTATATTGTTCATTCAATTCGGTAGCACTTATGAATGCTAAAGGACGCGTCCACGAGCTGCGGATAGTGAAAAGTCCCTGTTTACATGAATACCTTTATATATTTTATTTTATATGTAGGGGTATATGTATGCGACATTAATATCTGCGAATTAAATAAGCAGTCACGGAAAAATAGTAAAAATTGCTTTAAGGTTCGAAAAGAGTATTTAATCTTCGGCACGCCGAAGATAATCCTTCTCCACTTGTTTTTAATTTAAATGTATATTTTACTTTTATTTTATTTTTTATTTATATTTATTATATATTTTTTTTTATTATATATTTTTTATATCATTATATAAGTTTTTATTTAAAAAATGTAGGTAACTTAAAACTTCGTTGGATTGCTGAATAAAAAATGTACATATGAGTAAGACTCTAGTTGGAACTGGTAATTATGTATATCGTAAATTAAGAAAATATTTATAGTAATAATACAAAACTTTTCAGCTAAATATTTCTGAAATTTACAACAATTTACTGGGCTATATATTTGTATAATATCTTTTAATACATTTGAATTGGAAAAATTTAAGTAACTTTTCAGAAATGTGTTTCTTAAAATTTTATTAGATTGTTAATAATTTAAAATTGATATAGTGCTAAAGAAAAATAATGATTTGTACAAAAGGAGGTATATAATAAACTAAATAATAATACAAAAATGTTGAGCTAAATATTTCTTCAAGTATTTCGAAATTTGTAAAAATAAATCAGATAACTTTGAGATTATCACTTTAGGTCAAGTGTAATTTTCCACAAAGTTTATTTTGTAAATGTAGAAATGATTCTTGCACCATTTTCTACGATATTGAAGGGCATTTTTCATTCCATTGCCAAGTGCAGGGGGTCAAGAAGGTGCCAAGCGGAAAATAACTGAACAGCAGCAGCAGCACACTTGAGTGTCCACATGCAGGTGTATGTGTGTATGTGTGTGTGTGTGGCGTAAAAGATAAGCAGTAGAATGCGTGTGTGTGTGTGTGTGTGTGTGTGTCTGTGTGTGTGTGTGTGTGTGTGTGACGCAATTGGCAGCAGGTGGAGGGAAAGGACCTGGTGCTGGGCTAATGATGCTAACATTAGGCGTCGCGTTTTATGTGTGTGCACGTAACGATGCTTACACAACGCACACACACACACACTCATACACAAATATATATATAGTAAGGAGGTATGCCTACAGTAGTGGCCACATAATTAGGGACAGCTTGAAATGACAACTTGGCTTCAAGCGTTCAATTTGGACAAGTTATTTATATAGTATGAGCTTTAACTATCAATTCATTTTAGAAGTATATCTAATGTTTTTTT